>JAHDVE020007372.1:0-176303 GCA_022606495.2 Halesus radiatus | reverse complement strand
TAGAGTTGCCCTAAGCACGACTTCGACGACTGGAGGCAAAGGTCACGTGACACCCATTTTGGCACCAGCTTTGGTTCTATGCCATCCACGTTTATTACGCGTGATTTTGACTGCGGTAAGCAAATAAAAAAACATTTATAAAACGGGTCAAACAAAATACTATAACAAAATATTCGGTTTTTGTAAACAAGCCGAACCTTTTTACTTAATTGTCGTTTTACTTAGATTATAATTTTTAGTTCTTAGCAGAATGATTCAGGTTATATAAACAAGTAAGTATGCTCTTATGCATGTAATTAGCCGTTTGTTTAATTGATTTCAATTTTTTTAATGTTCTTAGATGGGACATAAATCGTAAATTAGACAATCATTCTCGGAAAATCTGCATATTAAGTTATTCAGAGCAAACTCAGGTGCGCGTGGCATACTCGTACATTTACTTGTTGATTTCTCACATTTGATGCGTAGTTCGTTATGAATGTCACTTAAGATTTATACGTCCTTTGGATTACTTAGAGATAATACAGAAATCCAGATCAGCAAACGCCGATTCTGAATACATAACTTTCATATGCAGATATAGGTAGAATTTGTAAATTATGTAATTAAGTCATAAATCTTCAGTGTCAAGTTGATTGGGAACACCCAAACAATATGAAGTATGCACCAATGACACACTTTTAATAAGTTCTACATAATTACAATTAGCCGGAATGAAGAAAAAAATACGCGAATAAAAGAAAAGTGCATGAAATTCATTAAAATTATGATAAGTTATTAAAGACAGATGCACGAAGAAAGAGAACGATGTTTATTCAGACATTTGGCACACATTTGAACCGGAAAGTGCATACGTTGTTTGCTTATGAAAATCTTCATCGAATGCATCCATTTTCATTGCCATAAATTAACAATAAATCCATTTGTCTGCTGCTGTAAATATCCTCTGATATTGACTGATGACAGCTTCAAAACAGAATTAAACCGAGGCTGAGTCAATAAGGTATACTCATTATTCCAGAATACATAAACTAACAGAAACTGCAATTGATTTTATGCAGTCGACAAAACCTTACAGATATTCATTATGCCGATAATATGGAATCAATTAACTTTCAAAATAATATTAACTAGGTTTTATTGTCGTCTATTTCTTGCAAAGAAATAACAAATAAAGATATCCTTACAGCGATTTTCCGTGCTGAGAATTTCATTTACAAAATATTAAATTACATTATATTAAATTGATATGTTTAATGAAAAAAATAAAAAATAATTTAAAAAAGGTGAGGTGTTTCAAGTGTTGAGTGGTTTCGGTGTATAGTATTTGGTGTTCCATATTTTCTATTTCAGATCTCCTTATGTAACGTATATGAACCTATGTAACCTATTAACGTGTTTGTGGTTCCTTGTTGTATGTGTTTTGTACTGTGAGATCTAGTGTTTCCAATATATATGTGTGATTGTTGTTATTTCTTGTTTTTTTGTATTTATGAATGAAAAGTAGTATTGTTTTAGAGTATATCGTTTTATTGACATTATGTTAAGCTTGTTAAAGATTTCGTCAGTGCTAGTTCTTTAAGGAACTTTAAGTATAATTTTCATGATGGCTTTTTGTGTTGTAATGAGTAAATTAATAATATTTCCACTAGCACTGCCCCATCCGATAATACCATATTCTGATAGCGTTTGGCAGAGGGCCATGTAGATCATATTCAAGTCTTTTGTACTGAGGAAATTCCTGATGGTTTTAAAAAAGTAAGTTAATTTTTTTAATTTCCTTTTTTAAGTAAATAATGTGGTTAGCCCATGAATGATACGAATTTGAGGAACACGTGCATAAAAAAACCGTTAACATTTTTTATGTGGGGGCAATTTAAGAAGAAATATGTACACATATTATACTATTTTATTAAGGCGATCCACCGGCTAAAAGTTTAACGAAATCACGCGCTTCTTATGCAGGTGGCGACAAGGTTGAAAATCCCGCTGTACATCGGCCGCATGTGTCGATTTACGCAAAAAAAAACATCACCAAAATGCGTGTTTTATTCTATTCTGTAAAGCTCAGGCATAATTATTAAAATGTTTTACTATCATATTCTAAGAAACTTAATTTTCAACAAAGAACAATACGAAAATATGGGAAAAAGAGTTCATAAGTAGAAGATTTTGCGCTTTAAACATTTTTTAAAATTTCTTTTACACTATTTTTTTCTAAGCTTATAAAACGACACACCAAAAAAATAACGGGTTAAACGAAAGGCAAAGGTGTGTTCTACTTGCAGTATTTAATTAAATCATCTGTGATATTTCTAGCACAACAAATTCTCAAACCGAAAACATACGATTTTGTATTACTTCACATTGCATCGTCTTAACACAAAAAAAGCATTCGTTTGTCAAAGGACGTGTTGTGATCTCATTACACAACCATTCCCGGATTAACACAATCACACGAACTGATAGAGTGTGCGTGTATTCTATTCAATAATGAATACATATAACACCGGGGCAATATACTCGTATTATTTTTTTCAATAAATGTAAAATTACTTTGTAGTTTAATTATTAATAAAATTGATAATACATATTTTGTGTAAGCCGCTGTTTAATTTATAAATATCAACACGTTTCGGAAGCGAAGTATATTGTGTATCTTGAAGAGGGAAGCTTCGCTTCCAAAACGTATTGATGTATATATTTAATCTATTATTTTATTTATTTTTTATGTTAGTTCCGCACAAGGGTCCGAACTACTCCCAACCGTCTGGAGCCAGTGAGACAATGGCACCCCCCTATTAGGGTATGTTGTGAGGCTGAAGGGTGTGTCACCAAACACGGCTAAAGCCATTTCAAGCAATGCTTCGATTCCGATTGGTGGTCTTTCACCAGAGCGATACTGAGAGTATCTACTACTCTGGAACGTGCCGCAAATATACTATATATTATTTTTAATTAACAAATTAAACAAGTAAAATTTACTTGATTTGAACCCGCGATCTCTGGATTCGTAGTTGAGCATCGTAACCACTCAACTACGGAGGCCGTCAAAATAAATAAAATAGTGGTTAATACAAAATATTTCTTGTTAATATTGATATTTTTATAATATTATTTAAATCGATATTATGTAATTGGAGTCTAGTATATCTATAATAAAACTGTTAGGCTGTTTTAATAATTTTTCCACCTTTTGTACATTGGTCACAACATGCATGCATCTATGATGTTCTACTATTGCACCACATTTGTATGATGATTGTTATTTATTGTTGTATTATATAATATTGTTGAACTAAACTCCTCTACCAATTGAGTTGAGTAATGTCTATCAAACTCATACTTCCCCAGAGAATTATTAATATTATTTTTCAGCCACAGTCTCAGTCGCGACCGTATTTTATTTAATTTATTTTTTACATTAACTCCACAAAGGAGGGTCTGAGGGAAATAATTTCCCTCAAGACCTATATCATCTTTCGGAATGCTGTGTGGAGGGTCATTTAGAGGATAGGAAGGAGTGAACTTGGGTCTTGAAGAGACCCATGTTGTAGTATGGAGGAAACACAGAGGCCGCCAGATCATTCCACAGCCGAGCTGTTGAACATGAGAACGGGTCGCTTCTACGACTCGTCGACAAATGTCAACCATGGGCAAATGTTGTCACGACTATGTACCGGTGCTGAAGGGATCGGAGAAGCTAGTTCCTCAGAGTATCTTCCATTAAAATACCGGTAGAACAAGGACAGCATTCCCACCTGACGTCTGTGCTCCAAATATTGCAAACTGTTTGTTAAAATATGCGGATCTATCAAACGGACCGCCCGTTTCTGCACAGAATCGAGGGTTTTTTCAAATATTTTGAAGCTTCTGACCAGAGGTGGCTGCCAAATTCTATAGTCGGGTGCACTTGCGATTTGTACAGGGTCAGCAGTTGTGTACTATTAAATTATCTGCGGGCTTTGTACAATACGCCCAGTTTCTGAGAAGCTAACTTTACTCTGGCTTCGATGGAGCCCCCATACCTGAGCTAGTCACTTAATGTTACACCAAGCATATGAATGGGGGGCTTGTTGGGAAGATTGCTTCCATTAAAGGAGACTAGATTGTCATTTCGATCCCTTTTAGATGTAATCATACATGATTGGGTCCCTGAAACATTAAATTCGACGTGGTTATTCTTACCTCAAGAGGAGACTCTCTCGAGGTAACCTTCCTTTTATCTATCTTTTTATTTTCCCTGTCTTCTGTTTCATAATTTAATTGAGAGTTATTGATCTCTATTTTTCAATAATTAATAAATTATTTACTCTGTCAATAAAGTAAGACATTTTAAACATCGGCTATGTATCGCATATTGTGTTTGCTGGAATGCTTATTTTAAGATACAGATTAATAATCCTACCTGAAAGCTCCTTTCTCCCGAAGCTGCACTTCTCCCGTTGCTAATTTTCCCCACAAAGAGATCTCCCTTTCCATTGGAGATACTAGTAGATATGCTCCCATTCTCCGGCTCGGTGTCCCAACTGCCCGACGACGAGCACCTTCTCCCGAAGCTGTTGGCCAGTTCCCGGGGCGAGGGACCGAGGTCGAGCCCCGTCCCGGTGGAGTCGGGTCGACTGAAGTTGTCAGGGCTCGAGGTGTGCCTGCTGTGGTACTTGTAGTCGGAGTATTTGATCTCTTCTTGCTCGCACAGACTGCCAGGGGACCAGATGCCGCTCGGGTGGGTGGAACTGCCGCGGTTTTTTGTACTGAGGTTCAAAGGCAGGTCGTCATCTGAGAAAAGACAAGTAAAAATTGCATAACCAACCTTAGGAAAAATTCACCGTATGCTTGCACAGTATAACCGCAGTTTGAAAATGGCCTTGTACGCCGAAACAGTTGTCACAACAATAAAAACTGGCAGAACCTAATAATAACATTATAAAATTAGATTTACATAAAATTTAAAAAAAATCTAAGTCACGAATTATAAATCCCTAGCTATAAATCTTACTTGGAAGTCAATAGTTATAAATCTAACGTATAAGCCATTAGTAATAAATTTAAGCTGTAAGGTATTAGTTATACGTCTAAGTGATGTATTGTATAAATTAATTGTGTGGCGCCCTTGGGGTGATTTTCCCACGAAAACGGCGCTGTAGAAGTAATACAATTATTATTATTATTTTTTAGCAAAAGAAACTTTTTTGATTTACACCTGTGTTTTCCACCTATATGTAGCATTGTTAAAAAATTGTTTTTCTTTAACAAATAAATAAAATCATTTGATAATCTTATAGAAAACTTTCCTTTGATAATCTTACTTATTTACCAGTAATACTTCATCCACTGGTTACAAAATGCTCAGTTAATTATTTAACAGATGAATTAAAAAAATATTTTGTATCACCACTTTATTAATATACACATATCTACATGATTCGAAAGCGATGCTTTCTTCGTCAGGAATATACAGAATACTAAAAAATAGTAATGTTAAGATAGACAAATTATAAACATAAACAAAAATTGATTAAAGTACGCAAGTAATTAATCAAATATGTTAATAAAAAAAAATTATAAAACATTGAATAAGAAATTCACATTAGAAATTTAAAAAATAAAAAATAATTATTATTAGTGTTTATATTAATTAAATTTAATTCACTATTATCGCTTTTTCGGATTTCAAAAATATCAAATATGTCTAATTATAACGGGTTATATTTGTTCGTAAAATTTTATTTATACCTAAGTAATGATTGGTTTCGAAAATGCGATTGGTAAATTCAGAATAATTGTTATTATTTAAATACCTTAGGTGTTCCTTAACTCTAATACTGAAATTTCTAGAAGTCTTTCCTATGTAAAAATAATTGCAATCGTATAAGCAATGTTTAATTCAATTATTATTAATGACGTCACAAAGTGATTACCAATCTTTTAAAGAAATTATTAAATTATTTAACGTTCGATTAGGCAATCTTCAATACTGTGTAAATAGCACAACATCTTTATCACACTTAGTTAACGGTTTCTAGTATTACGTAGTTCCGACGCTGATAACAAATCATGTAAGTTGAGGACGCGTATCTAATTATATTCAGCCATAATCGTTCGCACCTAGTTATATAATTCCATTATTGAAAGCACTTCCTAATCGTGACAAATGCGTCCTATTTTCTATAGAAAAAAATCGAAACAGGCCGAGAATATAAACGGCATTCTTCAGCCCTATCGCCGAGACCTGCATATTATTCCGAAGCTGGCGCGAGCACAATTGAAAAACCTTCGTTGAATACGCCTTTCTTATCGCAATTGACGTGTCATATGGTAGAGCTTGACTTGTTAGGTTTTCTCAAAGGAAGTTGCAATCGTTAACTGCGATTAAAATTGAATATTTACGAGGTAAGTGACACCACGTGAAGCGATTTAAAAAAAGGACGTAATCGTAGGCAGGTACTTTATCTACCTCATTGAAAATAAATACAAAATACGCAAATATAATATACCACAAAAAATCATGACTTCAAATACATAAAGAAAACCGAAAATTAGAGTCATTGAGCACCAGATCGAGAACCACGGGAAGAATGATAATCTCCAAATGGCAAGCCAACACCATTACATATATTCAGCCATAAGATGTTTTAACGAACTTCCCAAGAAATACAAGCTGAAAAAAAAATTGAAATATTTAAGAATAAACTAAAAAAAATACATAAAGGGTTTGCGATAAGCCGACGTAGCTCAATGGTAGAGCATCTGACCGGCAATCAGAAGGGTGCAGGTTCGAGTCCTGTCGGCGACATTTATCTTTGCTCGGAAAGGTTTTTTTTTTTCAATTTGGACGAGTGTTTAAGGCTAATAATTATTGTTTATAAAAATAAATTAAAAAAAAATACATTTTATCAGAAAGTAATTTTAGGTGTATATTATAAGTTCACTCGGAAAAGCGTATATGTATTTATATACATACATTATATGTATATACTTTATTTCTAAAAAAATCCTTTTAATTTATTTTTTTGAAATTAGTGTATAGACACCAGAATATCATATTCATGGTAGTACTGTTGAAATTAATTAAATGCACAACAAACCATAATAGTACTCCCTCTCTAAACATGAGGATTTCTCAATTAGGGAGTTATTAACTTAAAAAAAAAACTAAAATATTATATTAATAAAAAAATAAAAACTTTTCTAGTACTTATACACCTATTATTATTACCACGGAAACAATGTGGTTAAATATATATAATAAATACATTTAAAAAAAGGTGCCGTCTGACATTTAATAGTAGATAAAAATTGAGGGCACTGCGATCGTTTATAAGGTTTTAAATAACAACACCAAGGTGGCTCATAGGAAAATGAAATTAAATTTTAAAAAGCCCAATGGTCCAAGTGCATATTTTTTACTTTAACAAAACGGCGTTCAGAAATTAGTGGTACTTTCCGAAAGGAGATGATTCTGCGTCAAATTCCAAGACAATTTTACGTATTTTAAAAATGTATTATTTAACGCTTTACAACAAAGATAAAGAACATGGAAAGGTCATTTTTGTATTTTTGAAATGTAGCAAGTTTATTTCTACTGCTTACCAGAAGACATAGACAGACTAAAAACTCGCATAGCTGAGTGTCTACAAGCAATAACTCGCTGGATGACGTCAAATAGATTGAAGCTAAATCCATCAAAAACTGAGTTCCTCTGGAGCGCCACAAGCAGACGTCAGCATATCATTGATAACTCCCCAATAAATATTTCGGGAAGTGACATTACTCCGAAGACGTGTGTTAAATTACTCGATGTCAATCTGGATGCAGACTTTTCCCTTAAAAGTCAAGTAAACAGAACTGTAAGTAACAGGGTTCTTTCAGTAACAGAGGCAACTAAACTGCTTGTCAATTCGTACGTTGTGTCACGTCTAGATTATTGGAACGGAATATATGCGAGTATCACCAAATACCAAATTAACAAATTGCAATCAGTATTCAACGCTGCAGCAAGACTTATATTCTCACATTTCAGAGCATCTCAAAAATCTCCACTGGCTCAAATGTCCTGAAAGAATTCAGTTCAAGCTCTGCTGGATGGTATTCACGTAAGTCACTTAACGGAATGGCTCCGGCTTACGTATCAGAACTGTGTATTCCCGAAAATACCAACTCACGGCAGTCCACCCTAAGGTCAGCAGCGTCATCAGCTATCGGCAGGTTGAAGGAACCAAAGCGCACACCTAATACTAAGTTCGGTGATCGTGCTTTCGGAGTGTCAGGACCTAAAGCCTGAATTGAACTGCCGCATGACTTAAGAATTCAGAACTAAACTTAAAACACATCTTTTCAGAAAATCGTATCCATAAATTGAAGAAATTCACCTGTAAATTTCTTAACTAGGCTAGCCGATTAGTACTCACCTAAAGTAATTAAATAAAAAAATAAAAAAAATAAAAAATATAATAAAATTAAATTAAAAATTCACGCATCGGTGCGTAAATGCGTCCACAGCCCGCAACACTGTAAATAACCAAAGTGTAAAATAAATAAAAAACGTTAATATTTATTAAAAGCTTCTTACGCTTTTTAAGGTAATTTTATAGATATTTTCGAGTCCTAAAATTCATTTTATGAATACTTTCCAGTCCTAAAAATTAATACCAATAATTTAATAAATACCAACTCTTCTTGTGCCACCCATCATCTAATAAACGTAACATCAATAGAAAAGGAGAAACAAATAACCATGTAAAACTCTCATTTCTATAAATATTTTTTTCTAAAACTGTGTTCATTTGAAGCGACCTGCCAGGTAAGTATGTTTTTCTGTATCTGTTTGTACATAATTAGTTAAGAAATATTATTACAGCGCCCTTGAGGTGATTTTTCACAAAAACGGCGCTATACAAATCATACAACTCTTATTATTATTATTATCCAAATGAATTCACCGATTGAATCGAATAGTTTCCTTATTTATTTAAGTTTGATTTGTAGGAGAGATTCCTTTTGAAGAATTAAAGTCATTACAATAATATTTTGGGTGAGCAAATAAATATCTATAAAAGTTCATCGGCTTCTGTAAATGATTCCACTTTGAGTTATCAACTGCCGGCTTCCGGCTCTGCGTGATACTGATAGCAAGACAACTAGTGCATTATCCAACACCACTTTAAATTATTTGGTTTGTGTGCTGATTTAATTACAGCCACATTGTATTTAAAACTATTGCTGTAATGTACACAAAATGCAAATTGTAAGCGGCTACTAACGACGTTCTCGTCTATATGATCACAGCTAAATAATAAAATGTAAGCGGCTACTAACGACGTTCTCGTCTTTATGATCACAGCTAAATAATAAAATGTAAGCGGCTACTAACGACGTTCTCGTCTTTATGATCACAGCTAAATAATAAAATGCAAGCGGCTACTAATGACGTTCTCGTCTTTATGATCACAGCTAAATAATAAAATGTAAGCGGCTACTAACGACGTTCTCGTCTTTATGATCACAGCTAAATAATAAAATGCAGCGGCTACTAATGACGTTCTCGTCTTTATGATCACAGCTAAATAATAAAATGTAAGCGGCTACTAACGACGTTCTCGTCTTTATGATCACAGCTAAATAATAAAATGTAAGCGGCTACTAACGACGTTCTCGTCTTTATGATCACAGCTAAATAATAAAATGCAGGCGGCTACTAATGACGTTCTCGTCTTTATGATCACAGCTAAATAATAAAATGTAAGCGGCTACTAACGACGTTCTCGTCTTTATGATCATAGCTAAATAATAAAATGGTATTTTTTTCCTTTTCGGACTCCCCCTTTTATTAATTTGTTTAAGAAAAAAAACACTTGGTTTAAAGAAATTAATTTTATAAACTAATTAACCATTCCTTTGCAAGGGCAGGCAGAGAGGATGGAACGCTACAAAACTCTGAAGAACATACATTACATCTCTTGGCATAACGCAACTGGCAACATAAATCAATCATTAATTTGATGTCATGCCCTTCTTGGACCTCCCGAACTTATGCTTCAATCCACCTACGCGTCATGGAATTTCATTTGTAAACAATGTTATGCAGGTACAAAATGTTTATTGTAAAACAATATCTTTAAGTACAGATAAATTAGTCGATAGAATTTTTTTTTCAATATCGTAAACTATTGATTTTATTTAACTGCCAGTTGGACGTATTGATTGAATATGACACTTCTGTGGTGCGTACTTATGTTATACCTTAGCTAACATCAAATAATTGCAATTGTTATATACGCCCTATATGGACTTTTAAATGTTTAGTTAGTTACAATAGTCCCACAGGTGCAAAACACATCACAGTAGTTACATAGATAGAATAGATAGCCTTCATGAAATACAACAACTAAATATTTAATTTGTATAATGAACAAATACAGGAATAACATAGTGTAAGTACCATTCCAAGTAATTAGCTACAGAGGCGAATATTCAAAACATACCTTACACTCTAGACACATATATTAATAGTTGTTGAGGATGTTTGCAAATATCGTCTGTTTATATTTGTCTTCCGAGCAGCGAAACATATCTACTATGTCTGAAAATGTATTACCTTCTGCGCGAAGTCTAGGTACAAGAGAATCTTTGAATGACGTTAATTGTCAGAAAATTGTAAAAAATAAGGATGTTTAAAAATATCGTGAGCATACAACGAAAAGTGGGTAAGTCAAGATCCCTGTTCGTTGGCAGGCCAAGATTAAAGCCGTATCCATAGACACAAACTGACAGTTTCATATGAAACATACCCAATATACTTTACTTAGTAAAATAAACACTTTGTTTTAACAGCAACTTACATACAGAGGTAAGACATTAATAAGAATGACTAAAATTGAGGCAGACAGCATATAAAATGAAACAGTGAGACAGAGAAATGCTTAAATGTTATAGAATGCGACAACACATTAAAAAGGAAGAGACAGAACGTCAAAGAGGAAGGGATTTCGAAGAAGTGGTAAATGGATCTAATATGGGACTGTAAGAAAAATTAGGTAGATTATTAAAAACATTACTATCAATTTGAATGGCTTTAACTTGTTTGGCCACTTTTCGTTATGTGCTCACGAAATGTTAAATTTTAAGACTAGCAAAATTTTTGTAAAATAATTTTACCTTCATAGTAGCTTTTCTCGGGAGTTCTAGGAGGCGATGCGGGGGGCGGTGGAGGCCTCAGCAGTAGCGGGGGCCAGGCACAGGGGGCATAGCCCAATGGGGCGCAATACATCAGGGCGCCGAGCTCTGCTGGGGGAATAAGTATCAGGTTATTTGTAGTTCGGCTATTTTCAAACAATGAATTATGTTCGGACTTGGGATGGATGCTCCAATTTAAAGGTAAGTAGGTTTGATTGAAAACACCATTTGAAGGCTGCGTTTGTAAGTAATTGAATAAATGACTACATTAGGTTACAAAAATATTATTATTATTGAATATTTGTGAATGATTTTTATTAATGACTTCAGGTCTTCTTCCACTTGTACCTTCAAACGATATTAATGGATCAAAAATATATGAATAATATAGTTACTTCATTAAAGGTTACTTGTAGAAGAATTGTGAGGAGAATTGTGAAAAGAAGAAGTGAAGCATGGAATTGGCAGAGGAAGGATGAAAGTAAACTGAATGCCGAAGACATGAGATCTCTGAGGCGAATATGTGGTAAAACCATCTTTGATCGCGTGAAAAATATTGAGATTCGTAAAGAATGAAAGGTTGATGTAAGCGTAATGAGTAAGATTAAGAAAGGAAAGCTTAGATGGTTTGGGCATGTAGAGCGAATGAACGAAGAAAGGAGTGTGAGAAGAATATATGACGAGTATGTGAATGGAAGAAGAAGCCGAGGACGGGCGAGGAAGACATGAAGTGAATTAAATACTTGAGTCGGGCCACGTTAGAAGTTGGAATACTAGAAGAGAATGTTCATACATTATACATAGACGATGTATGAATGTGAATGAAACAAGAAGTGTATGTATACCAAGATCGAGTTGTTTAGCGATCCGTATTTTTTGCCTACCCCTGCGGGGAAATGGCGTGATGGTTAGTTAGTTAGTTAGTTAGTAACAGAATTGTACTAACCTCTCGCCCGGGCATACTCCTTGAGTCCTTCAACTCCGAAGGTAAAGTCTCTGGCGGTGGGCACGAAGGAGAAGGCGCTGAGGCGCTCCCTCTCCCGCTCGCAGTAGGCGCCCAGCGTGAGGCCGTCCCTTTCCCAGGGCGCGTCCTGCCCTGCTCCCCCCGGGGAGGTAGGGGTTGGTGGAGTCAGAGGGGAGGGAGATACCCCTTGGCGCGGCATTGTCCTGTTCCTGCAACAAATACGTAACAAACGGGTGAGTAATTTTTTTTGTATATACTGCACTGGGAAGAATGTCGGAAGCAGGAAGTCGCTTTGCACAGCTGTGAAGGGACTGTCCCGGTTTCGTGGCTACGGTCTGTATATAATTTGTTTTTGTGTTTCTTGTTTTGATATAATGAAACACATATAAAATTTGTTTCTTGTTTGTTTATTTAAAGGTTTGTTGGTGCACTCCCGCATTCCACCAAGGATTACTCCGGTTATATTATCTATACTAATCAATTTGATATGCGTTTGTGACTAACTTCCTTCTATGTGAAAGCTGTGCAGGGACACTTGAGGGTTTAGAGTCTTTTAAAAAATATAGATTCGTTTAATTTAAAAAATAGAGTCCTTGACCTGCACCCAGAAGAAGTAACTATAAGTTACTTATACCGTGGTGGGAAAGTGGTGGGTAACCTCAACTCAGATACTGCACAGAGTCCACATTACCTGGAGCCAGTTGGACTATGGCATCACCAATCGGCGAATGTATTGAAGCTGAAGTAAATGGAGAGGGAAAGAACATATTTAATGCTATATCGAAGTGTTCATACAATGTTTTGTTGAGGAAATCTATACATTACTCGTACTTCTCCGTAGAAGTTGTATGATCAGTTCCTTCAATGCTTGTTTATAGATTTGACCATTCTTCAAATGTGACGACGCAATTTTTTAAAGAAATCAACACGTCAGCCCTCGACACGTGTCACCTCTGTGGACCTTTATCTCGAAGAGACCCACTTTTTAGGAGGGAGACTTAACTTCTTTTTAATATTTTTGTTATTATTTTTTTGTTTAATTTCTATATAATTTTGACATTTTAAGGTAAGGTATATGTACAAAAAATAGATATACTCGTATATATATATTATAGATTTTTTTTCATAATCCTCCTCACTAGGAAACCCTGTGATTAGGCGAAGTAGATTTTGAATAAGGGGGTTTCAGCGACTTCGATATTTCAACTTCAAGGTTTGGTTATGGTATTTCCAGTCATTTCTGTGACGTTGTTTTAAGAATACTAGTCAGTTCTTCTTCTCTTAATTCCTTAAGCTAAGTTTTGCTAGACTTAATGCAATTATTTATTGAATTACTTTGTTTGGTACTAAGTGGGAGTTTGTTGTATAATTTCACCGCTAAAAAATCAGAGCTTCTTTGTCCAAAAGTAGTATTACACTTAGGTACATTGAGCTCATCTCGTTGCTTTGCTCTGGTATTATGATTATGAGGATTCATAGCCAGTTTATGCCTTTTAAAGTGATGAACTAGAACATTTTGAATTTATGTTAGATTATTTGTGATCTTTGGGAAAAGATCTTAACTGGATTAAAAACCCTAACCAAGGAAGGGAAAAAGGACAAACATCTGGTTTTGAACTATTTACTAAAGTTACATTTTGTACATACTGAACAAAATATATTTAATATGTTATTAACTATTTACTGCATCCCCGAGTTTCGTCGTCGGCTTATAAAGCTGAGTGATACGTAACTCAATCTTATCAATATTACTTGATAATATTATCTTTATTTAGTACTTAATTTTAAACGCATTTTTTTCCTCATAGCACCAACCAGTACCTATCAAACACATACATAATCTCTTTATACTTAATTATTATTTATTTTATAGATATATTATATAACAATACTATGTCAATACTAGCTTTTTCCTTTCTTTTTTTGTATAATGGCAATTAATATGAACTAAACTTGTCAATTTGATTGTCCCAAAACGGGATTTGTTCCTAGTTGAGCAGTCAAAGCTTTCTTAAATATTGGTGTTAAATAATGTGTGTTTCAAATAAATAAACATTATTATTATTATTGGCAAAGATTCTGGTCTACTCTGTTTCATTTAGTCTGGTTTCGTGTAAATGAGTCCTCTTCTCCTTTAATGTGACTTAGTGGAGGAAAAAAACCTTCACTCGTACCCGGATGCTGGGCGCGCGTTTCTGGCCCGCACCTTGCCCCCAATCGGTTCCTAATTAAACCACCATATCTACTTTCAGTACTAATTCAACGTTTATAACACATGAATACTATATTGTAACCGTGAATCGCTTAGTAATATGATTAAACTGTCGGTATCAACAATACTGAATTTATTAACGACGTTTTAAAAGAACTTTTAAACGGTGGAACAAAAGGTGAAGCCAAAAATAATAACGGCTTTCATTTTGACGTTCTCAATTAACTAAGTATATGGATTCTGCATAATATTCAACTACCTTCCCTTAGATACGTACATTTCTTGTACGTAGTTAAGGCTCTATGTCTTACATATAATACAGTCATTACCTGTAGTTGTAATGCGGTACTACGCCGCCGCCTGTGATTAGCCAAGCACCGCTTATTGTTTGCGGCACTTTGGAAAATAACTACCCCGGGATACATTACGTAAACATCAAAGATATCGGATTTATGCAAACGAATGACGATTCAATTTCTTTTATTACAAGCAGTGGCGTGCACAGGGTATTGATCAAGGTAGGTAGTAGGAACAACGGGATATTTTTTAGAGTAACTCCACGCCAGAGGCCTTGGGGGAAATAATTTCCCTCAAGGCCTATATCATCCTTGGGGATGCTGTGTGGAAGGTCTTTTAGAGGACAGAAAGGAGTAACCTTGGATCTTGAAGAGACCTGTGTTGTAGAATGGAGGAGACACAGAGGCCGGCAGATCATTTTTTTTTGTAAAGAAAGTCAAATATTCCCTGGTTACGAATAACCTGACAATATTTGAAAATCTCCTACTACCATCAGTACATACCTACTACCACAGCCAAGCTGTTAGACACAAGAACGAGTCGTAGAAGCGACCCGTTCTCGTGTGACAAATGTCAACCACGTTTAATGTGTTTCCCGACTGTGCATCGGTGCCGAAGGAATCAATGACACTAGTTCCTCAGAGCATTTTCCATGAAAATACCCGTAGAACAAAGGACAATTGATACCAATCTAATAAAAACTTACCAAGACGTGGTAAGTTTTCGGTGAAAATGCTGGCCAAAAACCGTTTCACTTATGCATATTGCAAGCCAATTACTGGATATATAAACTTTTCATATTTTTTTACCGTGCAATAGCGTGAAAGAAAAACCAACATAAAATCATAAAATATTTATTTCGTTAGATCAATTAATACATAGAGGGACCGACAGATGGCACTGATTGCCACGTTTGTGATTTGTACCGAAAGGCATGATATTTTTCGACACTAACACAAACGAGTCTTCCCTTGAGTGCGCATTGCGCACACATGTACGTTTTTGTGTAGAATAAGCCAACATTTGTATACGACATGCGCGGCGCTGCGATTCATAGCTATTTTTGAAAGTATAGATTGATTTCTTACAATACTAAAAAATAAAATAAAATGTTACTAAGGTGGGGTAGGCAGGGCTATATGGAAGGCACGCTTGTGACTGCAAGGGGGTTGGAAACTAGTTTAAGTGGAAGCGATTAGAGGGTGGAAAGTCACTTTCCCGATTTTAAACAGAATAAAGTAGAAATTGGAATACATTATCCGTAATTCCTGTTCCAATTTCCTTTAAAAATACAGCAAAAAAAGGAACTCCAGTACTATTTTATTTAATTTATTTTGATCAATAATAACGTTCAAACTTAAATATTAGTATATTTCGTTTTTTTTTTTAAAGTAAGTTTTGATAGTTAAAATAATTTTCAAAGTTTCAATTTTTCAAAGGCCACCAAAACGATCCAAATCTATGGGCAGTCGGTTTTGAGGCTAGAATGTCAAATGTCAAAACAAGGATGAGGTTTACCGTACAAATGTTGATTTAATTATATTAATAAAGACAAAGTCATTTTTAATTAATTTATTAATAATGACGCCAGAAAGTGAATAATAATAATAATAATTGGATTACTTCTATAGCCCCGTTTTCGTGGGAAAATCACCTCAAGGGCACTTTACAATTAATTAAATAACATATACAACCAATACCTTACAGCTAAACTTTATTACTAATGGCTTATAAGTAAGACTTATAACTATCGAATAACAAATTAGACTTATGGCTAGGGACTAACTACGTCAATCTTTTGAAGAAATTATGTAATCTTTTAAATTTGATGAAATATATACCACATGTTTGTAAATAGGTGCAGTTTTAAAACCAGTGAAAGCAATTTCGAACGTTTTTCCAAAAAATTCCAGTAGGTATATCATATATCTTTTTAATCTTTATAAGTTTCCAACCACCCGTTTTACAGATAAATCACTCATAGTATATTTCTTAAGACTTGGAATTTTTGGATGCTGACCGTTAAGATGTGGGCATGAAATTGGAGATGCTTTTATTTACGCACTAGCTCGGTTATCTAGAACTTTCTAAATCATTTGAACATGATTATCATTAATACATACGAGTATACGAGTATGTGCACATATTATTAAGACTATTAAATAATCTTTTTTACAACAATACACCCACAATAATGCATATCGCCAACTGTTCCGTCTACCAAGATACTGCAGCGCTACAGAAGTGTTCCTGGAAGGACGAGTTCACTCTTTCAGGGCACTTCTCCGCCACCGCATGGGAAGCCTATGGTGCAAAGTACGCCAATAAAAGAATACTATCATTACTGCCACGGCTGCATGGATGGAGTCTCCCTTGATGGCCCTTTGGAGACGGGAGACCGTCAAATATCCAACATAAACATGTTCATTTTTTTTCTCTCCCTTAGTGAATGAACTTATTTTGCATATTATACTAAGATCTCTTTCTATATATTTTTTTTCTTCCTCTGATTTTACGTACCTATTGTAATTTATCTATTTGTATTATGTACACTTATGGATCGTATTGCATTGCACTACTCCTGCATACCTTCATTATTATGGTACATGTACGGGTGCAGTGTTCTCCTTGTATGGATTCATTGATGCTAAACAATTACGTAAGTAGCTGGCATGTTCTTCAATCGGTGAACAAGTCGTCCTTGGATTATGACAATTGACCTGTATCAGCGATATTGATTTTTAGAAACAACGATAGTTTTCGGTTTGTGGAGCGATGTATGTAAATGTGATAAAATAATTTTTCGACATATTCATATTTTGATCATCAAAACTCACAACACTCCAAACATTTTCAAGACAATTTCTAAAATAATAATTATTATTCTGAACTTTTTATAACCATATTTTGGAAATAAATCATTCTTTTGACATAAATAAACTTTCAATTTTTTTACATACGAATACAACTGGTTTACTTTTATTTTTCAAATTTCTAATATACATTTATTATTTAATATTTTGTAAAAATTAATTTACATTTTTAATTAGTTTCTACCTACTTTCATCACTGATTGTTAACATTTGTTGATGCTTGTAAATTGTTCTATTTTCTTATTATTTGTCTATACTTGTCATTATTTTTAATATATTGTTTATTCTGATGAGGGGAGCTTTGCTTCTGAAACTTGTAGATATTTATATTTCAAAAACAGTGGTTTAAACAAAGCAATTATAATTAATTTATTTTATTAAATACTTAGAATTTAAATAAAGTAGTTGTGATATCGAATGGGGCTAACCACCCCTGAATGGTAGTTTCATATTAATGGAAACCTCAAGTAAACGTAACATGATCGTAACACATGACGTTTGATTTTAACCTATAATCATCCGAATGGGGTTGTCAAAAGGTTCCAAAGAGCGGACGAGAAAATCCGTTTGAGTCGTAGATTTACTGGAATATCAAAGGGCAGAAAATTATGTACTTATTGAATTATTTATCAGAAAAAGGCGAGCCATTAGAATTATTAAATATAAATGTGTATGTGTGTAAGAGAATACGTTATATTAATTTTCTTTCTTTTTTTTACTATTCAAGTACATTTTTATTTCTTTGAACCAATCATTAAATGTACGCCAAAGCTGTAGTAATTTTTTTTTTAAATTAAAAAAAAAACGTTTGTAACTTTCTTCCAATCGTTTATTTCAGACCGGACCGGTTTCATCTTATAACGGGCATCTTCAGACTGATAGCATTTTAATTAAAACAATGGTAAGTATCTATAATATTTCTATCAGGATTGAGCCCCCTCTTCCCCATCCTAACATAAATAACCTAACCATACTTACCTTTTTATTAAAATTATTAAATTGTAAATTCGGTTGTTCCGAACTCCTGCATTTAATCGACCTATACATACCTAAACGAACTACAAGACAAACATTAACATATTACATGTGTATATCCCATTCCAACTACAGCTTTCATTCCCCAATTCAACGCTTACTCAGTCTTGGTAACAGATACATAAATGATATGGATGTACTTAACAATAATCTAAACTTAACAAATTTCAAAAAAAATATGAAGGAATTATTTCTACCTTGTTTATAAATTATTGTTAGCACCAACTTTTTACTTTATTTACTTTTGACTTTGTGGATATTTTTTTTCTGTTCCTTTATATTCCTGTGTATTTTTAGCTTTGGTGCAGTTGTTTCTTTTTTCTTATTTCAAGTGTAATTAACTTTTGTGCATGTTTTTTAAAAATTCTTATTTGTTTTATATGTTTTAAAAATAATGTACTTGTCAAGCCCTCTGGGCGTTTAAATAATGAAATAAATTCTATATATACCATAAATTTAGTTTAAATTGTACCAGTCTGAAAATACCCGTTATAAGATGAAACCGGTCCGCTCTGGAAGAAAGTTATAACGGCTTTTTAATTTTTTTAAAATAATATTTTAATGGAATTCAACCATGAATTGACAGTTTTCAATTATAAGAAAATGAAATAATATACGTTATATTGTAGAGGAAAATCTTTACGTTTTTGTATCCAAATATTCGGTAAAAAATTTCATTTCATCAACCTCCCAATTAAAAGTTAAACGATTAGACCATAATTCCACTGAGGTTATTCATTACATTATAATCACTACTAAGTAATTGATTAAAGTTCCCGGTGATAGCTATAGAGCCATTTCTAAAAGGTTTGTCGATTATAACAATCAGTGTATTGTCAAATGTAAATAGTAAAGATGTGAGAAATGCAACTTATCAAAAGTTAGGTATTTATAAACATCCCCTAAATTGGTGGAGCTTTGCAAACTTCCACCAGCCTACAAATAAAATATCTTTGATAAAATTTTAAATATTTATCTGCAAAAGTATTTAACATGATCCCTCTAGCAATAAAAACCATAACAAAATTAACTGACTTCAAAAGAAGTAGTAAGATATGGATTATGGACACGGGAAGGAAGAATATAGATATGATGTTGCGACCTAACAGAGTTTAACGATTTTAGTTTTGTTATTAGTTTATTGCATTATAATTTTCCTCTTAACATAATTACGAAAACTTTCTTTAAAAAAATTAAGACACTTACAAATAACTTGACCCGATTAATAATCCATATGTAAAACAATGTACAATGTGACCCTAGAACGGGGTACCCCAGTAAGGTCACATTTTTTGGGACTTTTGAGAAATATTATGAAATAAATAAATACAAAAAGGAAGCAGGTAATAATATGTTAAATAATTAATTAAAGACAATATTGGCAAGTGTTAAAATTGAGGTATGATGCCGATAAAAATAATAAAGTTTCATTAGCTGTGGCTAGAGCGTTGTCCCGGAAAGATAGAGGTCCTTGGTTGGAATCATTTATATTCAGATGCGACTGATACCTTTTTATTTTCTGTATCTTTTTAATCTTCTTCAACGTTTATATATATATATATATTAATGTAAGCGTTGGTTAAGAAAGATACGGGTTTCAGATGGAAAATGCCTCCCAGTGTAGGTGATGCATGGTCCTACGTTCTTTACTTGGAGACGCCATATCCCGGCTATCTTTATGCGATCATTCAGAAAATATTTGCATATTTCCAATAATCAGTGAATTAATTACATCACTCCACAAACACCGGGCATTTACCTAAATCCAGCATCGAACTGATCGAACTCGGCTATTTGCTTAGCAAAGCACAGCTGCGCATTTGGGAGGCTTGTGTCAACTAGTGATACTATTTTTTTTGTGTTTAAGAGGCCATATTTGCATGTCAGAATGTCAATCGAAGTAATTAATTCATGCCTAAATAATCACAGATGTCATGTTTTCATTTTTATGGATTCGATTTTAGATTTTGTCTGATGGCTAACAAATAATTCGTCGTGAACATTATTTTACCTGTTTCTCAATACTTCCTTTGTCTTCCAAAATAACTGCCCGTTGATGCATAATTAATATATCACTATTGTTTATTATAATACGTATAAAAATGACTACCATAAAAAAATTCTCTGTTGATTTTGATTGAATAGTATAATCAGGGGCGTACCGTCCATGTCGGCACACAAAAACTGCCTAACCTACCTTACTCGCATGAAATTATAAATTATTTGTACAAAATTATTGCGAGAAATCAATCTCCACTTTTAAAAATATCAGTAATTGATTTGTAATGTGCATAAATAAAATAGTTATTTGATTTGGCTTATGGAATACTAACCAACATCGGCCACAGCCGGCAACATAGCCATTCTTACCGAAAATTTGCGCGAAGGAGTTGTCTGGGGTATTTTTTAATATAAATTAATTCGCTGTTTTTCCTACTGCCTAATAATAATAAATGGATTATTTCTATAAAGTCGTTTTCGTGTGAAAATCACCTCAAGAACGCTTTACAACATAATTTATCTAACCTATACCTTATCACTTAGACTTATATCTAATAATTTACATCTTAGATTTATTACTAATGGCTGGCAGCTAAGATTTATAACTAGAAACTACCTAATTCACACTTATAATTGGTGATTTACATTTAAGACTTATATAGATAGTGACTTACAACTAAGACCTGTAACCAGTGACTTAAAACTAGTGTTTATGAATAGGTGAGTATTTTAAACAATATTGTTGAATGGTTTACATCCATGGTTTAGGAATAGAGACTTACAACTAACATATTTACATTTTAAAATAAATTATGTAATGATTGTTGCCCTTGTTTTCAGTGATAATTTACACAACAATGGAACGTGTTTATGTGTGAAACAAAATGTTACTATTTACAAAAATCAGAACATAACCCGATATTGAACGACCTACCCTGATTACAAATTCTGTGCACGCCACTGAGTATGATGGACCTTGTAAATATGGATTTACGGCTGTAGTATGGAATATTGATAAAACTCACGACTTGCAGTCACATTTAAGTATTATGGCATATCGAAGAAGTATGAATTTGTGATATTTTAATTTTAAAATGTAAGAAAACCTCAAAAAATATCAAAATTAAATAAAAAATTCTATATAATAATATTTTCCATACTCCTCAATACTTAATACATCCAATTACCATAAAAATTCGTTCTTAAAAATACCATCTACCTACAAAATTTGTTTTCCTGTAAATGTAAAATACATCCATCAACACGAGAAAATCCTGCATCGAATTCGATAAAATTTGAAAATGAATATTATTCTGTCAAATGAAAAATATACATTTCCCGGACGATCTTTTCTAAAATCTAATGTACTTACATACAAAGTGTAACGTTATAATGTCAAAAATAAAAGTGAGACAAGTGTTGTAACGAATGAATAAAATAAAGTCCCTTTGTTTACATCAATGTATTGTATTCTATTCATGAGAAAAATATAAAAACAATTGCTTTATACTCGTAATTCATAAACAACTTTAAGTTTTAAAAATAAGAGAAAGTGTTAGTAGTCAATTAAATATAATTAATAATCATTTTTTTTTAAATGGCTATCTTTTGAATTTATTTTCATGTTAATAATAAAAATAATATCTTTCAAAATTCTAATATAAATTTGTTATTCAATGTTTTATAATACTTTTTATTAACATTTTTGATTAATTACTTACCTACTTTAATCAATTTGTGTTTATTTTTATAATTTGTCTATTCTTACATTACTGTGTTCTATGTTTATCATTTGTCTATGCTTGATAAATTATTTTATAGTATTCTGTATATTCCTGATGAAGAAAGCATCGCTTTCGAAAAATGTTGATATATATTCAAGTGGTTATTACAAATTAATTTTTAATTCATTTATTAATAGACAAGTACTAGTAATAAATAGGCAATTGAACTTACTCTATACTATATTATGCGATCTGTTTCGTGCAGAAAATCTCAGCTTTCAGCATCCATGTTCCACTCCTCGAGTCTAGGACAAATACTCCAATTGCAACAAAGTTTATCGGCGACAATAAGTCAACTGTTTACCCGGGCGGGATATATCATTGAATTCGGGCGTTTATGATTTCAAGGCACATATGATTATTATTTGTTTGGTCATGTCACTTAATTTATACGCTATTGTCCGATTGACGTCGATACGAAACTGTTTGTTATTACACGATCAAGCGATAACATTGATGGTCGGTTAATGTGATTGCCTCCGCGGACGTTGATTGACTAGAGCTTTTATAAGCTTTCAGCAGAATGATTTTATTCTGATTGTGAACATGGACTAATCTCTCGCCATTAGCGTTAATTTGTGAAAGGGCTTCATTTAATAATCGAGTAATCTATACAACAATCAACGTTCCAAATAGATGAGCGGCATTCATCAGTAATACTATATTGTATTGTCTTTGTTTGGTTTGTATTCACAGAAATTTGAATCTATCGATTATTTAACTGGCCATAACAAATATATTGACACTTTAATTTATTTTTAGCAAATAGATCTTATAATATCTTTGATTCTGTACACTTCTTAAAATGAGTGCGATCTCGCGTTGGTATAGTTGATTTAATATCGCGAAGTATCCGGAGCGCACGTTTGGCAGGAGATACGTATACGAGCGTGTTACCGGCGCGAGTTATCGCACCTGACTGTCGAAGCACGGCTCTCGCGGGCTGTATACTGCCATCAGCGGGATCACCTGAACCGGGAGGAGATCAATCCGCGTGGTCCCGGCCGTGGATGGGGTGGGGGAGGGTGGCTGAAAACAAGAGTGGTGGGGATGGCCTAGGGGCGCCTTATTAAATAAGGTAGGCAACTCAGAGTTTCACCTTTCGTTTTTTTTTGTTAAATTAATTGACTTTTTACGTCTATTGTGGTTTTGCCTTCCGTGCGGCGCACGAGAATTTTGCGCAAAAAAGCACAAGTTGTAAATAAATTACATGTGAGTCTCCCAATTCCTCGCAATTCCGATCAATGTAATTGACATGCTTCAAGCCACAAGGTGTGTTTAAATGTACTCATCATTGACATTAAAGATAAAGTCGATATATATTCCATAACTGACATATTTGCCGCAAATTTTTAAACTAATTTTTCACTGGGTAAATAATTTTATTTATTGTTTGTTACCTAAGAGTACCTTAATAGATCAGTATTGTGACTTCTTTAAAATAAAATAATATCCTTATTTTTAGGATTTTACATAATAACGAATATAATGTACGAGTATTAGAATTTCTAATCGCTTTTTCAATCTTCGAATTACATTTTTTTTAAGTTTGACAAAATTAATTATTCCCCTGAATACAAAAAAAAAAGAAAATCACTTATTAAAAGTTGACGAGGTTTTCATAACGTTTTGTCCAATTTTGCAGTAATCACACGGAGCGATTTTATCGCTGCATTTTCTGCAGATCGTTATGAAATCTTCTGGAATCATTCGGTATGCTAAAAGCTACAAAATTAACAAAACACATAACTATCTTCAAAACCAGTTTTCACACCCTCCTAAAACATTTTTTTCAAATGCCCAATGAAAATCCTTGTCATATTTCTAACGGAAATCTTCTTAAATTTTCAGATTGCAAAGAAAATTCTCCTGGAAACTTCCCTTCCTATCTAATCCGTGCCGCTCGCCCCTCCCCGCCTTTCAATCAGTGCTCCCATTGGTCAGTTCCCCCGAGGGGCGGGGCGAGGCTTAGATTACCCTTTGGTATCTAAACAGGCGCAAGTAACTGCAAAGGTTTACCTGCCTTGCCTGTAACTGAACTGCCTGCGTTGCCCGTTCTGACTACAGTAGCTGGTGTCTAGTGGCTACAGGCAGTCAGTCAGAAATTCCCCTGATCGATTGTAGAATGGAAGCATTGGTGGCTTAAAGGTCACGTTATATCGCTATTTGTAAATGAGATGGAAAACTGCCATTGAATCGTAGAATAATTGTTTCTCTTATCAGCCATCACACCTCGTAGAGCTAAAAAGATATTTTATTAGAATGGTACACATATTCGATGATATTGGAAAGTTACCTATCAGTAAACGATTACCCTGTACTTTTTTTCTTATCTCTTTGAGCATAACTATTATTAATTATTATATTATACTCAAATTATCTGATATACACAATTGTTTTTTTTACTATTCTTCACATCTCTTTATATTTAATTATTATACCTTTTTCTAGATATATTGTATTACCACACTATGTCAATACTAGCTTTTTTCCCTTTTTTGTATAATGGCCCTTAAGGGGGAGAGGGACGTCGGGGATTTATAATTTATCAATTCAAAATAATGATAGTATTATCACGCAATACGATAAAAATTATGTTTTTAAATAGAAAAATATTTATTAACTATTTTATAAATTTACATAGGCTTAGAATTTATCAAAATCCAATCAGAAATATTACTTTTTTCTGACCGTTCCATTGTATGTTTTACAAAATATTTAAAATACGAATATGATTTTTAAAGTGAAGAAAAGTATGTTTAATCATTTATCGTTGCGTTTTTGTAAATAAACGTAACCAAAGAATTGTAATCCGAATTACAAAAAAAAAAATATGGAAATGCGGATGTTTATCGTATTGCGTAATAATACTATCATTATTTTGAATTAATAAATAATATCTCTCCGACGTCCCTCTCCCCGTTAATATGAACTAAACTCGTCAATTTGAATGTACTAAAACGGGATTTGTTCCTAGTTGGGCAGTCAAAGCTTTCTTACATTTTGTTGTTAAATAATGTATGTTTAAAATAAGTAAATATTATTATTATTATTATTACAACTATTATTAGTAATATTAAGGAGACTGTGTAGATTTTCGGGTATAAATTTTGCCGCGAATATTTAAAAATGACAATTTTATTCCACTGATTGCTACCAACTGAATAAATTAACATAAGAGTTCTTACCTAAGTTTTTCTTAGATTTTTTTTCTATTATCTTTTTCTCTTATGGTTCGTTGTTTTTACTAGGGTACACACATCTTTTCAGCCTTTTGTAGACTGAACGCCACTGTTAAATACATTTCCTGCTATCTAAAAGGATAATTTAGAAATATTTTTTTTCTTAGTATGAATGGGTACCTATATTTAGTTTTGAATTATACGCCATCTCTTCAAAAACTAACTTAAAAAAATGAATTCATTAAAAAAACAAAAGGCGATGTAACATTAAATTGAAAATAAACATTAAATTGAAAATAAACATTAAATTGAAGATAAACATTAAATTGAAAATAAACACTAAATTGAAAATAAACATTAAATTGAAAATAAACATTAAATTGAAGATAAACATTAAATTGAAAATAAACACTAAATTGAAAATAAACATTAAATTGAAAATAAACATTAAATTGAAAATAAACATTAAATTGAAAATAAACATTAAATTGAAAATAAATCAATTTTCAGTTGCACCTTTCCCTTTTAGCTAGTTTAATAGAACTAACTAACTAACCATTACTCCGTTTCTCCGAAGGGGTAGGCAGAGACGACGGTCCCCCAATCAACACGATCTTGGCATACACTTTTTGCTTCATTCTCATTCATACATCGCCTCATACATTCTCTTCTGTTATTCCGACTTCTGACATGGCACGACTCAAGTATTTGATTCACTTGATCGTGCCATGTTTTCCTCGGGCGTCTTCGACTTCTTTCATTCACATTTTCGTACGTTCATTCGCTCTACATGTCCAAACCATCTAAGCGTCCCTTTCTTAATCTTACTCACTACGCTTACATTAGCCTTGAATTCCTTACCAATCTCAACATTTTTCAAACGATCATACATTGTTCTACCACACATTCGCCTCAGATATCTAATTTCTAAGGCATTCAGTCTACTTTGATCCTTATTCTGCCAGTTCCATGCCTCACTGCCATACACCAGGGTTGGCAGCAAGGTATCAGCACTCCATTGTGGACTGCTAGCTTCGCTGTATTTATTATAATAATATTAATTATTATTATTATTATTATTATATATCTTGTTGGCAAAGTACAACAAAACATTTAACATGTTTCGCAAATAAATTCGGCAATAACATTGTCTATGTATAATTCAATATAATGTAAATAACAACAAAGGAGAACAGTATGTGAATTGACATGTTTTCTTGTGTATGTTATCATGTTATAGTGACTTAACTGTCAAACAGCTAATAATTTAGCGAATTTTATTTCAAAGTAAAAGTCTGTGTAAAAAACCCTTTACTAATTTATTGAATTAGTCCGTAGAATAGAGACCTAATCATTTAAAAAAAATCATGTTTAATAAAAAAATGGTATGCAAGTGGTTGAGTGCAACAAATCATATTTTCGAATGGCTCCTGCGTTGTTTTAGAAATCCATTCAATGCCGGAAAATCAGCGCACGGATAGGCTGAGATTTACAGCGCTGATTTGGTGATTGTAACGCACCGGTAGAAACGTAACTGGAAGCTTTTACTGAGATTTGTTTGAATAAGCTCAGTGCAGCGTTTATTGTAATGTATCTGTGTACTCAAAGGTTAGACGGTTTTTCGGGAGTGTGCCCTTGCTGACAAATCTGAGGTGTTTATTTTAGGATTTCGATGCATTAATAGCTTATTCGACTCATTAACGCTCTCGTGAATTCGATTATATTTAAATTATTAAAAATGTACTTTGTTTGCACCACTTTTATAAAAATAAATAAATACCTCTACATGTTTCGATAGCAATGCTATCATCCTCAGGGATATATGAGTATGATTATATTTAATCTCTCAAAATCAATGCATTTGATACTTACCAACGGCAGATTCTGAAGGCGGTGAACTTCGTTTTCTACGTCGAGCTGCTAGTGATGCTAACGGTATTAGATACTTTCCCATTTTATTTTATAAAGCTACCTTCATCTGAACGTGCTGTAGGCATTACGTTAGTTAGAGGAATTTATCTGCCATTTCTAAACCAGATTCTGGGATCCTCATATATTATATGCAATCATAAAGGCACATAAAACGACGATAAAAATAATCCTTAAACATCCTCTAATAAGGAACTCCAGTGAAAAATATAATGGGTTTAAAAATATATATTCGTATAGATCAGCAAATGCCGATTCTGAATATATAACTTTCATTGTATACACGTAGATTTTATAAATCGTTTTATAAAAGTGAACTAAATCCGTACCATCAAAACACCATGTTCTGTTGGTACCACTGCTTCTGACGTCACACATGCAGTTTTCAAGTCCAACTTATAACTAGATAAGGTTTTTTTCCGGTTTTTATAATCTATGGCTTATAATTTCGCTGTTTGCAGTATTCATTTTGCTCGTAAAATAATTATGTTTGTTTATTGCGAGGGTTTTTGCTTGAAAATTCATAATAATTTTAACGAATTTGTCTACTTAATAATCTATACCGCTTGCACAAAACAACAACGTCATTGGCAGTTTGGTGATTATTTCTTCAGTTATTCTGGAAGTGGAGGATTTCTAATGATACCTCAAGCCTATTATTTCTTACAATGCATAATATATTTATTTTTTATTTCAAGCCATTTAAAGTTCAAATCTATTTAATTTATTCTACCTATTTATGTTAATACCTGTCTACTTCTGTCACCGGCTGTTTGTCAAGTTCACAGATGCGCATGCGTCAGTTTTCGCGCATGCGTAGAACAGTGATGGAAGCTATTAACGCAAGCGATTCTGATTTGCCTTTCAAACATAATTTAAAGCATTAAAGGACTTAAAAGACTTTATTTGAACGCTGATAAATTGTTAATTAGTTGCGGATACGAATGTATTTTTGCACTTTGGTACAATGCACCTACAATAGTAACGAGACGCTGATATTCTACAATGTTTCCTTCAATTAAAAGCAGTTAAATTTGAGAATAAAGTTCTCGAAGTTTTGTATGGAATCCATATAATATCGATTACCGCCTATTGAATCGATAATCCGACTGCTCGTGTGACGTCACACCCAACAAGCCATAGATTTCGTGCGTTTCGGTGGGCTTAAAAAATTGAAACTTTAACAATTATTTTAACCACGAAAACGAACTTAAAAAAAAATAAATTGTATAAGCAGAAAATTAAGTTAGGATGTCAACATTAATAAAAAATAATAATAAAAAAATGGACTGGAGTTCCTTATTGTAGAGTCTAAATCAATATTTAATAAAATGAGAGTATTTGACTTTTGGTAGATTTACGCAAAAATAATCCTCACTCATCTTTAAACAAACAAACGTAAATACTATGAAAAACACTCACATTACTAGAAATACTAACAAAGATTTACTATAAATTCCTGTAACTATTTTTTTTATATGAATACCGCACAAGAGTTCTAATTGCTCCCAACCGTCTGGCGCCAGTGAGACTAATTTTGGATAAGGAAATTTCAGGTACTTTGCGATAAGAATTTTCAATTCACATTCTTCCAGTTAATATCAAAAAATCTGATTCACAAAAAAATTCAAACACAATGTAAAAAATTGTTTTAAAAGTAATGATAGGGCATTTACCGGTGCACTCACCCGAATTCGAAGTTATTGATTTAACCATTTACGGAACATATCATATAAGTGTAAAAATTATCAAATACTATTCAAAATGTCCTCCACAACACATGCTAGACTAGTGAGGCGGGTTATGTGAAACTTCGACTAATAACCATGCATTATTGTTCTTTACAAATTACCTATTGTTATTATAATATTTTCTATTTTCCTTTTGATATATCTACTTTATAAACTACTGTACACTTTATTATACATATATTTTAGTTAAAGTTAAACTTACAATAAAGATATTATTAATAAATTATTTAAAAAATTATTTTGCATTCACCACTTTATTAATATACATAGATAGACTTTCTTCATCAGGAATATATAGAATAATAATAAATAATAATGTCAAGTAGCAAAAGTAGGCAAAAGATAAACATAGAACACAATAATGTAAGAATAGACAAATTATAAACATAAACAAAAATTGATTAAAGCAGGTAAGTAATTAATCAAAAATGTTAATAAAGAATTATTATAAAACGTTGAATAACAAAATTTATATAAGAAATTTAAAAAAAAATTATTTATTCTTATTATTAAAATTAATATGAAAATAAATTCAAGAGACAGCTAATTCAAAAATAAAATATTTGAATATTTATTAAATTTAATTCATTATTAACGCTTTTTCTGAATTCTAAAATTTCAAATTTGTCTAATTGCAAATATATATTATCTATCTTACTTACTTTAATAATTTTTTTTTATGCTTATGGTTTATCTATTCATACATTATTGTGTTCTATTTTTATCATTTGTCTATACTTGACATTATTATGTTTAAGTATTCTATATATTCCTGATGAAGAAAGCATCGCTTTCGAAACATGTTGATATGTATATATTAATAAAGTGGTGAATACAAAGTAATTTTTTAATTAATTTGTTAATAATGAGGCCACAAAGTGAATACCAATCTTCTGAAGAAATTATAAAATATGTTATTAATATTATATGTAAAGGTAGTATCGTAAAATCCGAAACATTTTAATAATGCAACGAGAGATTTGTTGTTCTAAAATTACAATATTTTATTTAATTGAGGCGGGTAAGGTGCCTGCGCAGGTTTCGCGTAATATATCTAATAACCTACCATTTCTCTTCGCTGACAAAAAATGATTTAATCGAAATCTAACGGTTGCTGATTGGAGAATTGAAATCGCAATATCTGAAGTGAGAAATGTAGCATCACTAATTTATTTATTTCGTTAAAGATGTATTATTTTTCTATGTGTGGCATACATTTACGGAATTACTGTTTCCAACGATTCGGTAGAATACCGAACATAGAAGACTCTAATAGACTGCTTTTGCGCCACTTGAGATAACGATTTTGAAACACGCGACTAACAACTGCGCGACCATTAAAAACGGTTAAAAAAACGTTTACACGAAAGTGGAAGAATGGCAAAAAGTTGCAAATAATAATTTTTAAAAAATAATATTTTCTCTAACACCGTTTGGAGAAAAATCAAATAAGAAAATTATTTATTTGTATTTTATTGATTCCATTTTCAACGTTTAGGTTTCCAGTAGGTAGTATAGCTTGGCATTTAATTGTGGATATTTATTATTTAACAAAATGTCATTAATATGGTAACACAAGCTACTCACTTCATCTTTGAAAGACTTAAACATAAAGTTGTCTCCGAATACGATGTAGAATCACCTGCTTTCGGAATGTACTACTAATTTTTTAACACCGTTTGGCTAAAGTAAAAAGTATCTAGGTAGACCATTGAGCTTTTATAAAATTACAATAATTTTTCTTGGTGATACCATTTAAAACATTTTGAACGATTGCAGCGCCCTTATTTTTTGTCTACTATTAAATGCCAGACTGTAGATCCTACCTAGTTAGATATGTTATACTAAATACTTCAACTCCGAAGCTTTGTGTACATAGTTAAATAAGGAACTCCAGTGAAAAAATATTATTGCGTTTAAAAATGTATATTCATGTAGATCAGCAAACACCGATTTTGAATATCTACCTTTTAATATATATAAAAATACGTAGAATTTATAAACCATTATTTAAAACTAAATAAATAATCATCTCATCAAAACACCTTGTTATGTTGGTACCATTGTATTTGGAACATCTGACTTCACGTGTGTATTCTGTTTTTGGATTAGTATTGAAAATTTTATTTTTCGATTTTGTTTTGTATTTAAAATATTTGTTTTTTTTAGTTTTTGTGAAATTTAAACTTAATTTGGGTGACTAAGCTGTATAATTGTTGTTTAATATGGAAAAAACTTTTTTTAAACAATTAATTAAAAAAACTATTATTAATAGTTTTTTTAATTCAATATGGATATTTTGATATGTTAATGCTCAATACTATTATTACTCTTTGAGTTAAAGTTTCCAAAAAGGTACATAATGTTATTACTTATGTTTAGTAATGGTTTACTATGAATAGAGTATAAAAGTATGTACGGTAAAGCTCATCCTTGTTTTGACATTTGACATTCTAACCTTAAAACCGACCGGGGAGCGTTTTGGCGGCCTTTGAAACATTGAAACTTTGAAAGTAATTTTAACTATGAAAACTAACTTTACAAAAAAATTAAATATACCGGTATTTAAGTTTGAACGTCATTAGTGATAATTTTTTTTTTTAAATTCCAGTGGAGTTTATTACTAAGTGTGCAATATTGATCGAATGCACGTAACAATGTCCATATGACCTAACAAGTTTATGAAATAAATCAATAATTCTTCAGAAATCATACCAGGAGAACATGCATATCAGAAGTAGGTATTTAGATAGAATGCAGAGGGAATGTCGTGTTGTGAAGTGTGTGCCGCGCGTGTAATTAGTGTCGAGGATGCGCTCGCTGCGCGAAGTGAAGGGGGCAGGGTGCAGGGGTTAATTCGGGGTGGCTCTGCCAAGGCAGGCGCAGGACAGGAGAAGGTCGCCAGAGCATGACCTGCCAGCTGCCCATATTATTGTTGGCCGATTTGGTCAGGATTTTCATTAGCATTTACTTACCCCACGCATATTGGGGAACAGACCACTTATGATTTTTGGATGACTTATACGTATTTGTGAGTATAGCCTTTTTGGCTAGCTACTCACCTCTCTACTAGGTATGTACCTATTTATATATAAACTCATAGTTTTAAAGAATTTTTTTCCTCATAGTCAAATTTTTTAAATTAGCTTGTTCTAACCATTTTAACAGCTTTTATTTTATCTAAATACCTTATTTTAAAAAATCTTCGTAACAAAACTTAACATTGGACAAATTATCTTTTCTAAGACATCTTAGTAGTGGATACAATACCCAGCAGCTCAATGGGTCCAGCTGAGGGTGTGCTACAATAATGTTTACAGGCAATTTCTGCAACTTCCAAGGTTCCGCAGTGCCTCTACCATGATCACCGGAAGGAGTGCACTCATTAGCCGCCTTACATCGTAAACTCTCCTAATATGAGCGATGGGTGCAGATGAGGCGACCATCCCGATGGAGAAACCATTTAATTTATTTTATTATCATTGCGTTTTAATTTTTCTTATTCTTTTAATGTAACTGTTATACCTATACCTCATGTATGCATTGGGTATTACACTACCCACTCAGTCCTGCTGGAATAAAATCTTAAGTGACCTCAGTTATTGTTATCTTTCAATTGTGTCCAATATTTCTATAATGTCCCGAGACGCGAGCATATGTCGCCTTACCTTTATCGGCATGGGGTACTAAGTATACCGAACAAAAGGAAGTCACATCAAATGCGTCAAATGTACACTTTGATAAATTTGAACCTGTCTGTTTGATAAACTGTAGTGTTCCCATGATTCTAATGCATGCAATACACGGGGTGTATTACACGCCAAATAGACCATTTATTTATTTTCCCCATCGAAACGTTATATTTGAGGGTAGTTACCGTTATTCCTCAACAAAACTTTGGAATAAAATACAACTGTTTATTCGAAGGTCAACATCGCTGCAGTGCTTCAAGAAGTTCCACAGAGAATGGTTGCTGACTGAACAGTCAGCAGGACATTACCCTAATTGATAAATAATGACATGGATACTCGTGTTAACGATTTTGTTAAAAAAAATTGTTATATTTTTTGTATTTTTTAAAATAAAATCTATTGATTTGATTTTATTTAAGGGTGGAGATTTTATGTAAGATACGAAACTTTAACTATATCTGATTTCTAGAGGCACTGCTAAAAACCAGCTGCATTCCGGGCTCTGGAATGTATAGCTGTAGATTTATATAGTTTTAAATATGTATTAGATTTATATCCTAGTTATACCTACTTAAGTCTAAATTGTAAGTCACTAGCTATAAGTCATACATTTAAGTATAAGTCTCAGTAGTTAATCGCTAGCTATAAGTTTTAGTTGTAAGTCAATAGTTATAAATCTTACTTGTAAGCCATTAATAATAAACTTTAGCTGTAAGGTGTTAGTTATACTTTCAAATTATTTTTTATAACTTATTGAAGTTTGTAAACCTCATTGTAATATTTAATCATTGAAGAAGATAATATTAACACATCCCAAATGAACCACGAAACCGAAAAAACAACAGAAATTAAAAAGATTTCAGTCGCATCTTAGTTACACGTCTAAGCGATATGATATATAAATTATTTATAAATCGCCCTTGAGATGATTTTCCTACGACAACGGCGCTATAGAAGTAATCCAATTATTATAGCTGAGCCGTGCGTAACCTTTTCGTCAATCGCAAAAATTATGTAATATGTAAAATTTTAATGAAAAATTAATGTTTTCTGATTATTATTATGTATATTTTAAGTATTTGTTTGCGTTGACACCTTTTAGTTCATATCGTGATTAATTTATACCTTGCATCATCATTTTACACTGAGTTTTCACAAAAATGTAGGAAATAGGATCCGTAGTTCTGTCTGCTCACTTGACTGCATGCCACGTTCCGAGGGGTGCCCGAACCTACGAGTATTAGTATAAAGATGCGTTGTATAGGTAGTGACAATGAAGAGCCGACCCTCGAGTCCCGGGGTCAATCCCCGTGACGGCGCGCGCCCGACAGGTGGCGGAGGATTTTGTAAAAAAACAACCTCAAAAACAGTAGGGTAATCCTCGGCCCGAAGGGTGCATCTACTATCTACCCCTAACAGAACTCATATTTACTAAAAATACACACTGAAACCAAAACATGTTCTTTAAAAATATATATATTGTGTATACTTTTCTTTGTCGGAAATACGAAAGAGCTGGAATTTAAACCTGCCCCAATAAAATAGCAATATACGATGTACTTCAAACCATTTAGATAGCAGATTCCACATTGCGTGTCCTTTTAAAGATTTCCTTCAAATTCTCAGCTTTAAAAAAAAAACATTTAGGGAGAATTTAGAAATATTTTCATCAGCTCCTTTTTAATGATTACCCGCCAACTTTTGTAACAAACTTTGCCAAATAGGTATCTAGTGCCTACCCATCTTAGATAACTATTCAAATAATTTTTTGTTGTGTAATTTCAAATTTAAATATTTTATAAATCAACAGCCGAAAAAAAGACAAAGAAGATCCTCGTTTTCACAATATGTAATAGGTACCTACTTCAAAAATATTTTACATTAATTTTATAAAGTTTAGGTAGGTACCTATCTATGCAATACGACTGGGTTATCTCTAAAATAAGGTTTTAATTGATCTGAGTAAATTTTTCTCAAATCTAAAATATTTATCAATTTATTCATTTTCGGTAAATTGACAGGTAACTTTTTATCGGTTTGTACATGTATATGTGTAGCATACAAAAATCAAACCAATTATGGGTTAACTCCTGACTTCACCAAAACAAAAATAATATTGTGCTTCAAGGGTGCTTCGTAACCGGTAGTGTTAATAAAATAAAAGTGGTCTACAACAAATTTATGTGCTTTTTAGTGTAAAAATAATATTAATGTAAATTAGTTTTACAACCAAAAAATCGCTCATGGCAAGTCAAAATATTATAATGTTCTTATTCAGGTGGTAACTGAAGATGTCCACGTTATATTATGACAAAATATTATATATCATATAATATACACATAATTAGTCCATAATACGAATACAAAAATAAAAACGTTTTTTTATGTGATGAAACACTCACATAAGATACATTTTAGGAGACAGGTAGGTACTCACTTGGGCAAAATCCTTACACTTTCGGAGATAGGTAGGTACGTACTCGGGAACAATTCTTGCATTTTAGAAGACATGTAGGTACGCACTCGGGCACAATGCTTACATTTTAGAATACAGGTAAGTACGCACTCTGGCGCAAACCTTACATTTTCGAAGACAGGTAGGTACGTACTCTGGCATAAATCTAGCATTTTGGAAGATGATATCTAAGCACTCGGGTACAATCCTTGCATTTTAGAAGACAGGTAGGTGCGCACTCGGGCACAATCCTTACATTTTCGAAGACAGGTAGGTACGCATTCGGGCACAATCCTTGCATTTTAGAAGACAGGTAGGTGCGCACTCGGGCACAACCCTTACATTTTCGAAGACAGGTTGGTACGTACTCGGGCACAATTCTTGAATTTTAGAAGATGTTAGCTACTCTCCTCGGGAACAATCCTTGCTTTTGTTAATCTGTGCGAACTTCTTCACATACATTCCTTATGATGGTTGCTTTAAAATGTATCTAAAATAGATTAGTATATCTATGAATCACTTAGTCGTATATAAAAATACATTATCGGGACAAAATCCTTGGTTTAGTCACCCACACTTAATAAAAAGGTAGAATGGAGGGTATTATTATTTCACACTTATTTAATCTATTAATGCGAGTAAATGAATTAAATCTCCCCCCCCCCCCCACGGGGAATGAGTAGTCATGAACAGCCAGGTTTGGTCGCGTGCCGCGTCTGTCATTTTATCAAATCACTAGGATGAAACAAATCTCACGTTAATGACCGCTGTGTTGGGTGAGGTTGATCAGTACACTGATGACGTATATTCTTGTTTTTTTTTTTAACAGTTAAGAGTTAACTTACCATCAGTAGGTTTTAAAATTTGGTTTTTGGAAATAAAAAAATTATTCTACCTGAATATTTTTGTCGTGTCATTGATGTTTGTTTTTTTGCTGATAAATAAGGTTATTTTTTAACACGCACTTTGAAGATCGAAATCAAATCAATTACATACAAAATTTGGAGTTATTCTGTTAAATTGAATACATCACTTATATGATATAAATATAAATATGAGAAAAATAAAATGGTTTTCAACAAAATTAACTGAAAACAATATTTTTAACGTAATCAAAAATAAATCAAATTTCATAATGTTTTTGTTTTAGCTGTTTTGGCATTCGATGACATTTTAAAACTGTTCAAATCCATTTTTGCTTTTGAACTCCTAAATAGCTGTCACAATAATAAAAAACCTAAAGTAGGTACTTGCAGATCTTAATAATAACGTTATTAAATAAAATTTATTTAAGGTTATTAAAACAATAAAGATTATATTTCGATCTCAAATATTAATTTCAATATACTCAGGAATGTTATCAGTTGGATTACACTGTTAGCTTCCTACTTCCTTCTTCAAAGGCAACTGAAATATCGGCCTTTGGGGTAGATCGCCAGTATGTTATGTTTGCTCGTAGATTGTAATTTAATGAAAATAGTGTTTTAGGAATCTTCATGAAATCAAACGACCACCCCCATTTAATATTGAATTATACATAATTAGAATAACACAGGGTGAGGGTCTGTCCGTGTGTCATCGCGGATAATTTTATATGCATTATTGTTTTACTGTAATAACGTAATGCTTGCCAAAGTTCGCTGACACAGTTTTAATACTGGTATTATCCACAAATATACATTAAAGCTATCGATATTTTCAGTACAGGTACCGTAATTTGATATGCGTTTGTGACTAACCTCATTCTATGCGAAAGCTGTGCAGGGACACTTGAGTGCTTAGAGTAATTTAACGATTATACTCGTAGATTCGTTTAATTAAAAAAATAGAGTCCTTGACGTGCACCCTGAAGGCGTAACCATAAGTTACTCATACCGGGGGGGAAAGTGGTGGGTGATCTTAACTGTACTTTTTAAGATACGAACACACTATACAGGCATTTGAATAAAGGGATCCCAACGAGTTGTTAAATGTATCACGGTAAGAAATAATTAAAAAGTTTTTAAGTGAGATTGTTTCTGTTTAGAAAGGTCACAGGTTAAACTTGGACTACCTTGCTACAGAACTCGCCAATCAACAGTACAGAATAGCCAAATTATTTCGCTAGGTAACCATTTATGGTCACGAGTTACAGACCATAGTTGTAAGTCGCTAGCTATACAAGTCTTAAATGTACTCGTAAGTCACTAATTATAAAATCTTCAAATGATTGGTATTCACTTTGAGGCGTCATTAATAATTAATTAATTAAAATATATACTTTGATTACACCGCATTATAAATATACACAAACATCTACATGTTTCGACTGCAATGCTGTCATCATCAGGAATATATGAATAGTAAAAAATAATTTCAAGTATAGACAAATGATAAAAATAAGAACATAATAATGGAAGAATAGACAAATTATAAACATAAACAAAAATTGATTAAAGTGGGTAAGTAATTAATTTATATTAGAAATTTAAAAAAGAAAATATTTTATTATTAATATTAATATGTAAATAAATTCAAGAGATATCTATTTAAATTTTTTTTTTGATTATTTGTTAAATTTATTTCACTATTAACACTTTTTCTGATTTCCAAAAATATTAATTTTATCTAATTGTAAACCGATTGTAATTGTATGTAATTTTTTTAAACCTTTATTTATATCAAACGAATGATTGGTTTCTAAATTGTGTTTTGCAAATTCAGAATAGTTGTTATTCTAATCAGAGTAAAAAAAAGAAACAATAAGGAACCACAAACACTAATTTTCGTATACTGTGGTATTAAACTCTACAACAAAATCCCATGTCCTTTAGAAATCGCAACCATAATAAATTTAAAAATCAAATAAAATACTTGATACGTTTCATAGGGAGATCTGAAATAGACAATTTACATCAAATACAAAAAAAAAAAATAATAATAATAAAAAAAAATATTTAAAAAAAAAGTTATATCTACAAATTAAAAACGTTTCCCTTTATAAGTTCTCTGTGGCATGCACTTATACATTATTATACCTTAATATATATTATAAATATGTTACACTTATATACCAACTATGCATCATGTTATTTTTTTTATACATAATCATTTTAATGTTAAAGCCCTTTGGGGCGTTAATGAATAAATAAATAAAAGTAAATAAATAAAAAAAACACCTCACCTTAGAATTATTTTTATTTTTTTCATCAAACACATCAATTTAATATAATGTAATTTAATATTTTGTAAATGAAATCCTCTATGCGGAAAATCCCAGTCATGATATCATTATTTGTTGTTTTGTTGTTAAAAAAATAAGATAATAAAACATTTTTATTATTATTATAATTATTATATCTATTTTATTTTTTTTTTAGATTTTTTTTTAATTCCCAATCGAGGAGTTACTCAATGAAAGTTGAAAGAGACGATACAATCATTAATGTTGTACTAGACTATACAGTTATTCCTTTAAGAATTCTACCCTTTCCAGAGCGCGCATGCTGCCACCATCTCGGGCCATGCACTAATATAGGCCTAATTAAAGTAGTGCATTATTACGTAAGATTAATTACCGTGCATTTAATATAGTGTTGTGTCTCGATAGGATTGTATTGTGTGGAGAAGGAAAGCTGGGCGACACGAGCCAAGCAGCGGCAGCAGACGTGAACAGCTCATAGTGCGGAGGTAGGAGGGAGCAGGTCTTTGCGCGCACCTGTCCGCAGGCACCTGAACAGTGAGCCCAGCATCTGTTCTCCCGTTCTGTGAGTGCTCAAGATCAGCGTGTCTGCACTCTGCACTGTCTGCAGCGGGACCGAGTAATCTACATACCAGCCGCACTTGAATTGCGCAGGTATCACATTACAATATCTGCATTGTGCGTACGGCAACTGTTATCCGAAGTTATGTTGACGAAGGAACCGGGGCTGGGGTTTGTTCTATATTTAGGTAGGCGAGTTACAACTTTACTGCTTTTGGGCAAAGAACATTATTATTTATTTTTATGTAGCGCACATGAATATTGATTTATTAAAATGTTCACAACAAGCTTTACTACCCGGCCTCACCAAAGTTCTTAACTGAAAGGCTGTGCAATTTTCACGAGGTCAGAGCTCACTATTCTAGAGTGTTTTCTGCTTAAGGACAAACAGATTTTGAAAAGCCGAATTTGAAAAATAATAAACAAAATGAAAACGAACAGTGTTAATTGAAACATTGGTTATGAAAGAATTCTGCCCTTTTAAAGTCTTCCCGAGAATCTAAAATGAGGGACCATATATTTAGATCAAAGAATTTACGCAAGTAAATTTTATTTGTTTAATTTGTGTTATTTCCTAAGTGGTAGATACTTTCTGTATCGCCCTAGTGAAAGACCATAATTTAGAATCGAAACGTTGCTTTAAATGGCTTTAGCCGTGTTTGGTGACCAGATATAAATAGCCAGACACTTCGCCACCTTTTTCTCTCATATCTTCTTCCCCTTTCCTCTACCTTCAGCCTCACAACATGCCCCAATTAGGGATGCCATAGTCTCACTGGCTCCAGACGGTTGGGAGCAGGGAGGGACTTTAAAAACGTCGAGAATATACTAACTCATCCGGCTTTCGTTTCAATTTGCTTTCGCCATTATAATATATATACGGAATATTAAACAAATTCCCAAAAATTAAGTAACGTGGATACCGGCACTGGCTAGTTCGTCCCTGTCCGTTGTATATCAAATATAAGAGTACGTAGATGTACCTACTAAATGTTGTTAACTTTTGACATAACTGACTTAATATATAGCTCCTTGATATCTGCTGTATTTACGCTATTTAGCTCTTTCTTACATTGTCTATTGAACAAATACGATGGCCTCCTTGATTGTGTATCTCCTTGATAGCTGCGGGTATCTTTAAAATGATTTAAATGTTACTATTATATTAAGTCTATCCCCACTGTAACAAAACTGTACTACTGTTTTTTTTATTTCTCAATTTGTTTAATACTTGTTGATATTTTGATATTTTCATAATATTATTTAAATCGATATTATGTAATTGGAGTCTCGTATATCCATAACAAAACTGATCGATCACAACATGCACGCAACTATATTGCTCTAATTTAACGCTACATTTGTATGATGACTGTTATTTATTGTTGTATTATATAATGTTGTTGAACTAAACTCCTGCTGACAAGCTACTTGCAGTAGCTTAGCGGGTACAGGTTCCCATTGTATGTAATTAATATTATACAATATTTTTATTTTCATTTAAAATCATATAAAACCGTTGAATTTTTTTTAAAGTGGTAACTCATGTTCTTTGCACGTGTTTCTTTAAGAAGCGAGTAAAACGTGGGTAAACGTAAAGGAAACAGGAAACTATCGTATTTTAATTTGTTGTAATTTGTAATGTCGTTGGTTATAACTATAGCTATAACTATAACTATAACTATAACTATAGGATAGATATTATATTCTGCTGAGTGGCTAAATAACTAGATAGAGTGTGTCCACATAATCTCGACATTTAATTAAATGGAAATAAAATTTATTTTACTTTTTAAATTAAAAAAAAAAGTAAAATAATAATAAAAACGTACATATATGTATATAATAATTATAATATATTTTTATTAATTTAATTTATTTATTTTTACTTACGATGTTATGTAACGGCAGGCTGCCTAAACGGGATAAATTTCATGACAAATGTGCGCTGCTTCCAAAACGTTTAATTTTGATTCAACATTGATTTGACGGCCTCCGTGGTTGAGTGGTTACGATGCTTGGCTACGAATCCGGAAGTCGCGGGTTCAAATCCCGGCGTGTCAAGTAAATTATAATTCTTTAATTTGTATTATTTCACAATTTATTCTTGTAAAATATTGACGGCACGTTCCAGAGTTGTGGATACTTTCAGTATCGCCCTAGTGAAATACCACCATTCAGAAACGTTGTTTGACATTGGTGTTTGGTGACCAGATCTGAATAGCCAGGTACTTCCTCATCTACCTCATCCCCATCTCCTTATTCTCCCCAATATCTTCAGCCTCACAACATACCCTAATCGGGGATGCCCTAGTCTCACTGGCTCCAGACGGTTTTTTTAAACCTGTGGATTATAATAAATTGCGTAATTGGCTTAGTAGATTTAAAAATAAATAAATACATATATACATATCCTTGCAATAAGGAACTCCACTACATTTTTTATTAATATCCACCTTTTAATCCAAATAGATAAATAGATTTTTAAATTTCGCGTTTTTCGAAACCCGCCAAAAAGCTTAAATTTGGCATGACGTCATTAGGCGTCAGATTTGTTCGTTTAAACTGATATCGTATCGGATTTTGTGTGGCAAATTCGAGATGCGTGTTCTTTTTTTAAATTTAGCTACTTTCAATTGAAGAACACATTGTAAAATTTCCACATCTCGTCACTATTTAATTGTTATTCTAACAAAGTGCAAAAACACAACCATAGACGAAGTCAACATAATTTATCCGCGCTTTTTAGGTTCCGCTGACTCACAGGTCGTCTCGATGTATGAATTTTTATTTCGTTTTTAAATAACTATTTAATAATTATACGTAATTTATATATAATAATAATATTCTTCTATTATATAAAGAAGAATGTTTCAGGCAAGCGGTGTGTGTTTGTTTTATGTACAAATCTACAGTTTTATTCCGAGCTTGATGAAATTTTGCAAACATGACTGTACGAGACGTGTAGGCCCGAACAAGGAAGTGTAAATATTTAGGCACCGGCACACAGGGACTTATCACTATTGTGATTCGCTAGTCCTCCAGAGAAAGGTGTTTGGTAGTTTCCAAATGGGGATGTCGTCGCCCGGAGCATACTTGATTTGTAGCACCGGCCAGTATGGTCGATCGCTTGAGGTGGTGTCAGCTGTCATATGAGCGAGGTTTTCTGCGCATCCGACGGCATTTGTCGGACCAGTCGCTGCAAGCTCTCGTAAGTAGGCTGGGGTGGCTGTCTGACTCTGGCTGCGGCATTTCCAGGACGGCATTAGGGTCGAACCGGTCGCTGCAAGCTCGTAGGCAGGCTGGATGGCTGTAGGCCTGTGTTGCGGCATATCCGGGGACGGCATTAGGGTCGGACCGGCTGCCGTAAAGCCGTGCAGCTTACGGCTGTCGGCCTAGGGTTGCGGCATAACTGGGGACGAAATTAGGGGCCGGACCAGTTGCCGCAAGTCGCAGTAGGCTGGGGCGGTTGCCGGCCTGCTGCGGCATATCCGGGGACGGCATTTGAGTCGGACCAGTCGCTGCAAGCTCGTGGGTAGGCTGGGTGGCTGTCTGACTCGGGTTGCGGCATTTCCAGGGACGGCATTAGGGTCGAACCGGTCGATGCAAGCTCGTAGGCAGGCTGGATGGCTGTAGGGCTCAGGTTGCGGCATATCCGGGGACGGCATTAGGGTCAGACCGGTTGCTGCAAGCTCGTGGGCAGGCTGGGTGGCTGTCGGGCTCAGGTTGCGGCATATCCGGGGACGGCATTAGGGTTGGACCGGTTGCCGCAAGCTCGTGGGTAGGCTGGGTGGCTGTCGGGCTCAGGTTGGTGTTGCCATTTAAATGACCGCAGCGCCCTCTATTTTCGTCTACCTTATTTTGAAAACCTGTATCATATTATGCACACAATGTTTTGTTTCACCTATTAATTATTTGACCAACATACTCGTATTATGAAATGAGATAGACATAAAGTTTTTGGCAATAGGAAAACTAAACAGATTGATTAACTTTTTCAAAAACGTAAGAAATATTTTAAACATCTATGGTAAATAATTATGTATGCCTTTCGTACGAGTACTACTATGTACTCAATGCGTAGGTGCGTCTTTTCTTAACGTCATTCTCCGATTCTTGCAACTTGAAAGGTCGAACGATTAATCCCAGGAATAAAGAAATTTTATTCGCATCATGTTCTGTTGACCATTCAATGTAATAAACAAACATTGAATAGTGCTGAATAGTGAGAGGACGACCTTTGTTTCTGTTATCTATGTATGGAAACCACGGTTCAGAACCGACTTGTTTAGTGACCAAATCAGAATAGCTCAAAGTCATTCCTAATTTTCTGTTTCTCCATTTCCCTTTCCTCCAGTCTCGCTACTTTCCCCATTGATTAGTGACGCCACAGTCCAACAGTCCCACAGGCTGATGCGTATTTTCGCATAAAAAAACATGTCTCTTTTATTTGCAATGGCTTAAAAGGAACGGCTGCGCGGCCTGTTTCATACAAAACTTAATTTTGGACTTGAGGCCAAAATACTCACCTAAAGCTCATGATCTTTTTTTCATCAATAAGTAAAGTAAATATCTAGTACGGATTAGAAGTAATTTATTTATTTTTGTTTTACATTATGAAATATAGGTCATTAAAGGAACTTATTTTCCACGATTTTAGACACCTTTAATAATTTTATGGGGGCTAACGGAGATGCAAAAAAAAAAATTTTCCCCGTCTACATTGAAAACATAATGAAATATAAAATTAAAAAATATTTATTAAAATAAGCATTATGGTGGACTTGAACTTAAATTAAAAACGACCAATTTACGTTGGAACACAAATTTTCCGCACATAATTTAAAATATCGACCCGAAAAAAGTTTTTTTTTAATGTTTTGTTTTTATATTTTTATTTACGTAATTATATTTACATAGCAAATACGATAATTAAAAAAAAAACAGTAAACCCGCAAATAATTTGCGTTTTTGCCTCTAAAATTGTGATTTTTTTTCATGGCATTTACTTCATAATTTAAAACTAAAATAAACAAAATACTCCTCACGCATCCTAGATAATTACTAAACCTTTAATTTAAAAAAAGTGTTATTCAGTTTGGATGGGTATTTTGGCCTCTAATTTAAAATTAAGTTATGTATGAAACAGTCAGCGCAGCCGTTCCTCTTAAAAGGTATTTATAAATGTGCTTCATAAAAAAATTATCGTTGAATATTGAGAGTTGTCCTAGATCCAGGTGCAATTTGATGATGCACGTATCTCCGGAAAACAAACTTTTAAATGAGTTTTAATGTGTTACTATTAACCCAGGACATAAGGACTTTTATAAGTAATGGGCATGACATTTTGAATCACCCCTTTTGAATAATCTCTTAAATGTCTTCCAATGGTCAATTAAAGGCAGAGAAACATGTCACTTCTGGAAACAGACTTTTCTGCACAGAGAAGACAAGAACTATTTTTCTCTTGTCACTTCTTTGTACACCTGGTCTATAGGTTTCAGCGTCCCTATCTTAATCTTTTTCTTTACTCTTACACCAACCTTGAATTACTTAAAAATATCATCATTTATGGTTTTACCACATGTACGCCACCGGAATCTCATTTCAAAAGCACTCAATCGTTTCATCCTTCCTCTGCCAATTCCATGTCTCATACATACTGACATACATAAGAATGATCAAAGACTCGACTTAAAACTCATCTTTTTATACAATCATATCCATAAATTAAATAAATGCCCACGTAAATTGCTTAGCTAGGCTAGCCGGTTAGTGTTTGCCTAAAGTCACTGATAGAATAAATGATTCTTTTCACGTACCGGTTACGCAAATGTGTCCGCCGCTCCCGATACTGTAAATAACTAAATGTGTATAAAAATTATAATGATAAACTAAGGTTATTTTTGACGGCCTCCATGGTCGAGGGGTAAGGCTCTCGACTATGAATCCGAAGGTCGCGGGTTCAAATCCCGGCGTGCGCAAGTAAATTTTATTTAATTAATTTCTGTTGTTTCACAATTAATTAAATAAAAATAATATATAGTATATTTGTGCACGTTCCAGAGTGGAAGATACTCTCAGTATCGCCCTGGTGAAAGACCACCATTCAGAATTGAAACGTTGCTTGAAATGGCTTTTAGCCATGTTTGGTGACCAGATCTGAATAGCCAGGTATTTCCCCACCTCCCTCTTCCCCATCTCCTTCCCCTCCCCAATACCTTCATCCTCACAACATTACCCAATTGGGAATGCCATAGTCTCACAGTTTCAGATGGTTGGGAGCAATTGGGACTCTTGTGCGGTATTTGTATATAAAAAAAATATTCTCCAGTCCTAAAAATTATGAATATTTCAAATAAATACCAACTATTCTTGTAATAAATGTAATATTAATAGAAAAGAAGGTTAAAAAGCAACAGTAAAAATCATATATTCTCAAATTTTCTAATAAAACTGTGTTCATCTGAAGCGACCTGGGACGTAAGTATGTTTTTCTGCATCTGTTAATACATAATTAGATATAGAAAGGAAGTAATATTCGCACAACGCCCTAGAGGTGATACTGGCATCAGCCCTCCATTGTGGACCGCTGGTCTCGCTTCTTATGATTTTACTCTTAATCTTTAAGACGTGAATGTAAATTAAAACCAGAAATCTTTAATAATATTGATCACTTGTAAGTTTGGTACCTGATTATTTGAAAAAAAACTCTATATATATTGTTTTTTTTTCATCTCGATTAGTTATTTTACTTGCACGTCTGTCGTACGACAGAAGTTTATTGCCAAATCGATTTGGGTTTTTGTGCATTTTGATTGCTAAAATAAGAATCTACAGCTCCGGCCAGGCCTGGCTTCCGAAGACAGCAAGGAGGGTGCGCGGGATTTAGGTTAAGCATATGGTGCAGATATAAAAGCAATGAAAAAACGCTATAAAAAGCGGAGGGGGTGATGGCGCGTGTCTGTCTGAAGTCGGTAGAGTCGCATATGGCGTTCCGCAGGGCTCACGAACCGGGCTGGATGGCGAGAAAGCGTTGATAATGTATTGTAGCAGCTTTCTCAATGGTGCACACAAAGTTTTGTTTTTATCTATTTATTATTCGACCAACATATTATGGAATGGGATAGAAGTAGGTATAGATTTGATAACACGAAAACTGAACAGATTGATCTACTTTTTGTTAAATATAAGAAATATTCTAAACATCTATCATAAAAGAAATATATACCTCGCACTAGCACAATCCATAATGACATATGACATATATTAACACACTGTTTAAAACACCCACTTATACCGTATTTAAAAAAAATTCCCAGTGCTAACAATACAAAAACTATATGCGATACATATATCCTAATTTTCTTCTACATTAACACATTTAACACCTCACAAAATACTCACAATTATAAGACATGCACGTCAACTACAAACACATCCTTTGTAGCGATGAGTCGTTCATGATCGAGCCGTTCATTTGTGCCGACTCATTTTGATGAGGCATGAGCGTACGACTCCTGGTAAACCATACCACGGCTCAATTTAACTGTTGACTGTGACTCTTTTTCATAAACCTTGGAACCACTTAAGAAAGATTGTTTATTTATCAACATATCTCATATGCTCAATAGTATTCTTACGCATTTCTATGATGACGTATATTTATAGTTGTAGGCACTGTACTACATACAGCACGTGAACGGTGCCTGACAGTCTAGCATCTGGACGTTTTGTACCTACCTATACGCTGGGATCTGGGAGCCGTAGGAGCCGGGAGTCGTACGAACTGGGGTATGATCTCATGAATTGGGAGACGGCACTTAATATGTGCCGGCTATTAAATGAGCCGTTATTCAATTGAGTCTTACTTTTGAGTCGAACGTAAATGTTGAGCTAGTACCGTGACTCCCGATCTTAACAAAATGAGTCAACCATATCTAATCCTTTGCGAAAACACTGTAGATACCAGGCTATTAAGCTGTACAATTCACTTGCTACAATTACTCAAGACATTTAGACTTGCACAATACAAAATGCATAAATAGAACTAGGTGCAACCCTAAAATAAAACCTTTTTTTCCTTAATAATAATAATTGGATGAATTATATAGCGCCGTTTTTGTTAAAAATTACCTTAAATGTAATTGTATATATTTTTTCCTTATTTTGCAAGTTATTTGATATTATATTTTATATTATTTGTGTCAGAATTGTTTAAAGTACTTCTATATTGCTAATAAGGAACTGCAGTGAAAAATATAATGTCTTTAAAAAAATCTATTCATATAGATCAGCAAAGCCGATTCTGAATATATAACTTTAATTATAAATAATTGTACGTAGAATTTATAAATCGATATTTAAAAGTGAAAAAAAATCATCTCATCAAAACACCCTTTTATGTTGGGACCATTGCATTAAAAACATCAGACGTCACATGTGCATTCTGTTTTTGGATTAGAATGAACATTTTTATTTTTAGATTTTGTTTTGTAATTTAAATATGTATTTTTTTAGTTTTGATGAAATTTAAACTTAATTTCGGTGACTTTAAGCTCTATAATGTTCTTCAATATAGAAAAACTATTATTAGTGAAGTAAATTAGAGTATTCATGAGCAAACCAATTATCAATGCGGATATTATGATAACATTAATGCTTACTACTATTATTATTCTTTGAGTTAAAGATTCTAAAAGGGTACATACCATAGTTTTCTTATTTATGTTTAGTTATGGTTTACTATGAATAGAATATAAAATTATGTACGGTAAACCTCATTCTTGTTTTGAAATTTGACATTCTAACCTCAAAACCAACTGGGCATAGATTTGGAGTGTTTTAGCGGGCTTTGAAAAATTGAACATTATTTCACTTGAACATTAAAAGAAAAAATGAAATATGCTGATATTTAAGTTTGAATCACATTATTAATAAAAAAAGGACTGGAGTTCCAATCAATTTTTAAAATCTTCTACTGTACTAAATTAGTGAACTCCTGGCACGGAAAACAATATATATTCCCTTGAAATAGAAAAAACATTTTTAGTTAAAAAAAATCTTCTCTACCTGCTCAAAAAACAACTATGTTCCCTCTTTTTCAGATTCTTCGTAACGCAATCTAATATATAACTATTCTCATCTGGAGAAAATCTTAATTTAGGCATTACAGCGCCCTTGAGGTGATTTTTCACAAATCGGCGCTATACAAATCATCCAAGTATTATTATTATTCATTTTAAATAATCCTGGAGCGCCTTTATTTCTTTAGGCGATTAAAACCTTGATAAATTTAGTACCAATACAAATTCTTGCGTTTTCTACCTCTATTACCTCTATTACCTCTATTACCTCTATTACCTCTATTACCTCTATTACCTCTATTACCTCTATTACCTCTATTACCTCTATTACCTCTATTACCTCTATTACCTCTATTACCTCTATTACCTCTATTACCTCTTCTACCCCTACTACCTCTACTACCTCTACTACCTCCACTACCTCCACTACCTCCACTACCTCCACTACCTCTACTACCTGCACTACTTCCACTACCTCCACTACCTCCACTACTTCCACTACCTCCACTACCTCCACTATCTCCACTACCTCCACTACCTCCACTACCTCCACTACCTCCACTACCTCCACTACCTCTACTACCTGCACTACTTCCACTACCTCCACTACCTCCACTACCTCCACTACCTCCACTACCTCCACTATCTCCACTACCTCGACTACCTCCACTACCTCCACTACCTCCACTATCTCCACTATCTCCACTACCTCCACTACCTCCACTACCTCCACTACCTCCCACTACCTCCACTACCTCCCCACTACCTACCACTCCACTCACCTCCACTATCTCCACTCACTCCACTGCCTCCACCTCACTCCACTACCTCCACTACCTCCACTACCTCCACTACCTCCACTACCTCCACTACCTTCTACGGGTCGCTTCTACGACTCGTTCTTGTGTTCAACAGCTCGGCTGTGGAATGATCTGCCGGCCTCTGTGTTTCCTCCATCCTATAACATGGGTCTCTTCAAGACCCAAGTTCACTCCTTCCTATCCTCTAAAAAATCCTCCACACAGCATCCCCAAAGATGATATAGGCCTTGAGGGAAATTATTTCCCTGGTCTCCTGTGTGTGGAGTTACTGTAAAAAAACCTCCACTACCTCCACTACCTCCACTACCTCTACTACCTCTACTACCTCTACTACCTCTACTACCTCTACTACCTCTACTACCTCTACTACCTCTACTACCTCTACTACCTCTACTACCTCTACTACCTCTACTACCGACTGCTGAAATACCTACAAACCAATTGGGGTCAATATCACTTGTGGCTTTGGGGTTCCTTAAGTAGGTAGTATAGAAGGAGTAATTAAGAAGACGTACCTACTATTAAAACCGCGAAGGGGAGCTACGAGTATGTCAGTATTTTACTGTATTATAATAAGTGTTTTTGTAGTATTTTATCGTATCCACTGGCTTCCCATCGAAACACGACGCAAAATACACACACTTTCCTTTCTCTACAACAATCTAAACATTGTTAATTCACTTAATTATCAAACTTTTCTCAACATGCTTCGCAACATCTCTTCGCTCAAGTTTTGAGAGAACCCCCGCGATTCCCATCCAACAACGAACGTCATTCACTCATTCGTTTTTAGCACAATCATCACGTCTCCGGTATGAACTGTCCTCTGATGTACGGAATGTTCCCTCAAAGCCCATTTTCAAAGCTAAAGCAAATAATTTATTTTCTATTTTCTACCAGCCATGGTTAATTTTCACCCGTTTTGATTCCCCCCCCCCCCCCCCTTTCCTTCTTTATTTTATGCTTATATATTATTTTACAAATAAATTTATTTAACAGCTTTTCACACACATTAAGTGCGAAAGGTCAAACAATATGGAGAACTAAAGTACCATGTTCATTTTCTAATTAAGAGGCAATAAATTCGACATTAAACATATGCAATAATCGTACGAAATAATTATTTTTTGAAAATGTGGCAATAGGTACATTTCAATACCAAATATCACAAATGACATCTTATTTTTAGTTTAATCTTAAACATAACATTATAAATGAATAAAAACAATGATTTAAAAATAAACAACCTCAGTCTCATTGGAGCTACCGAATAACGTAGAAATATAATAATACCCGAAGCTCCTGATATTTACCTTGCATTGGGATGGCAACATGCCACAACAGCGCCCCTAGCGGTAGGGGGGGGCGAAATTGGATTTTACCATAAATTTTAATAGTACAAAAAGTGAGTAAAATCATATGAAGATCACGTCTATGATATTCGATTACACGCGTAGCTTTGTAAAAATACTAACCTCTAGCGGCCCGACTATAGGCTTCCAGGTTGTATTTGCTATTGTAATAAATATTTTATTTTCTCTGTGATCGATTTAGTGCGCAATCAGCGAGGCTGTGACATGTTAATATAGTCCTTAAAGCCTCTTTTTAAAAAATTACACATGCATGACAAAAAAGAAGTAAAATCATATGTAGGTCACCTAATATTTATTTCTATAATTTATTAAGAATATATTTCAAAGAAAATCTTATAAATGTATGAAAAAAACGATTCGTACAACTCGGGACCTTAGAGGGCGCTAGTGTAGCAAATGTCAAGAGCTGGAGGTATTGTCATTTAATCGTATTTGGTGCTTCCATCCACCATCCTGGATGGTCCTAACTGCCCCTGGAATACTCTGCAGCCGGTTATTCCTCATTTAAAAAAAACTTACGTATATTACAGTAACAGGTAAAGTGTTAACATAAAGTTAATGTTTTTCTGTTTATTTAAAATTTTATTAACATTTTAAAATTCCATAATACTGCATGTATAATAAACTCAAAATGAACCACAAGAATGCGAAAACTTCGGTTGCTGTGTTGTACTTGCCCGGTCTGTTTTCAATGAATGCTTTAATTAACGTAATCTTAGTATTATGCGATACTGTACAGAGTGAAATTTCCTCAAAGCGGATCATTATCCTAATTAGGGATCTTAGCCCGCAACGAAAGTGAGCAAGTCCCAACCTTTTTTTTTCAATGACTCTGCCGCAAGTAATTGCAGTCCCCGGCAGTACCGCTACCTTTAACGGACACCCATTATGAAATTGAATGACCGTTCATAAAAAAGTGCATATGTTTATCGCGTTGAAAAACCCCTCTTTTCTGAAATTTATTAGTCAGATTTTTGTCAGGTTGTAAAAACCTAGAATTTTTTTTTACGTTTTCGTCTACGTTCGGAAAGGATTTGTCACTTGAAATTCTCTTACCTATGTTTTATGATCACATAAAAGAGTCCTACCTAGCCGCAGTGAGTGAGACATTAGGACGTTGGAGAGGGGAAGAAGATATTCAGACGTGGTCACTAATAATAACACTAACAGTTCATTTATATAGCGCAGTTTTGTGAAGGTTCACCTGAATTGTGCTTTACACTAACTAACCTAACCTAACACAATTAGAAAATAACAGATATGTTACATGTTTAAAACTTTGACTTAAAATATTCATGAGCAGCAGACTTACTTAAATGAACATTTGAGATATTATATAACAATTTACTGTAAGCTAATGTATGTAAATAATCAAATAATATAAATGAAAAAATGAGTATGTAAATAATCAAATATAAAGTAGGTACAAAAAAGAAAAGAGCAAGAAATATTTAATGACATTATATACATGGTTTTTATTGGATACTAGCTGATGTGTACCCGGCCTTGCTCGGGATTTTATTTTATATTTAGAACAAAGTTATAAAGTTGTGAATTCTTGCATGTCTTTTGGAAGCCATAATTGATTTTTAAGCGAAAGTAATGCCTTGTGACGAATATTACTATCTCTATACAAAGAAACAATTTGAATATTTTATTTCATTCTAAACATTTATTTGTTCAAAATATATTTAAAAAAAGGTCTTAAATGGGTACCTACTTTTGTTTCCCATTTTGAAAATATTCTACCCAAATAAACTTTCTTTTTTTGAATATGTAATCTGTGGCTAACCAGAGTGGTATATCTACGTGCTAACCTCGATACAATATCAACGTTTCGGGTTCAACGTTTTCCATACAAATTTTAAAACGTTATAGCAACAGTTTCACATATTGGATTTCATTCAAACTGCTCTCTAAACCTTTCCGGAATTAATAAGAATAAACTGCTATTTTAAGCGAAACCGGTTTAGTAATTTTCGAGAAAATCGAGGACACACAGACAAACATTCATTTTTATATGTAGATATTAGGTAAGACTTTTTAAACAATTTTGTTAAGACCCTCTCAAAAATGATTAAAGTAATTTCAAACAACGAGGAGTAAATACGTGAAAATTCAAATTAATTAAAAAAATATATTTCAGATAGATTTTAAATTTCAGGGTGCAGAGTTAAAGAACTTACCGCTCAGAAATACAGTCAAAAACATCTCTAACGGTATTATTACGATTCGATTACAATAATGTGAACTTTTCTGAGAAACAAATTGTGAACCGCTTACATAACGTTTTGTATATTTCAATAAAAGCTTGTGGTCACCCCACTCTCATGTATATTTGAATAAAAGCTAGTGGTCACCCCACTCTCATGTATATTTGAATAAAAGCTGGTGGTCACCCCACTGTCATGTATATTTGAATAAAAGCTAGTGGTCACCCCACTCTCATGTATATTTGAATAAAAGCTAGTGGTCACCCCACTCTTATGTATATTTGAATAAAAGCTACTGGTCACCCCAATCTCATGTATATTTGAATAAAAGCTAGTGGTCACCCCACTCTCATGTATATTTGAATAAAAGCTAGTGGTCACCCCACTCTCATGTATATTTGAACAAAAGCTAGTGGTCACCCCACTCTCATGTATATTTGAATAAAAGCTAGTGGTCACCCCACTGTCATGTATATTTGAATAAAAGCTAATGGTCACCCCACTCTCATGTATATTTGAATAAAAGCTAGTGGTCACCCCACTCTCATGTATATTTGAATAAAAGCTAGTGGTCACCCCACTCTCACGTATATTTGAATAAAAGCTAGTGGTCACCCCACTCTCATGTATATTTGAATAAAAGCTAGTGGTCACCCCACTCTCATGTATATTTGAATAAAAGCTAGTGGTCACCCCACTCTCATGTATATTTGAATAAAAGCTAGTCGTCACCCCACTCTCATGTATATTTGAATAAAAGCTAGTGGTCACCCAATTCCTCATGTATATTAAATAAAAGCTAGTGGTCACTCCCCACTCATGCATATTTGAATAAAGTTTAATGGTCATCCCACTCTCATGTATATTTGAATAAAAGCTACTAGTCACCACACTCATGTATATTTGAATAAAAGCTAGTGGTCACCCCACTCTCATGTATATTAGAATAAAAGCTAGTGGTCACCCCACTCTCATGTATATTTGAATAAAAGCTAGTGGTCACCCCACTCTCGTGTATATTTGAATAAAAGCTAGTGGTCACCCCACTCTCATGTATATTTAAATAAAAGCTAGTGGTCACCCCACTCTCATGCATATTTGAATAAAAGCTAGTGGTCACCCCACTCTCATGTATATTTGAATAAAAGCTACTGGTCACCACACTCTCATGTATATTTGAATAAAAGCTAGTGGTCACCCCACTCTCATGTATATTTGAATAAAAGCTACTGGTCACCACACTCTCATGTATATTTGAATAAAAGCTAGTGGTCACCCCACTCTCATGTATATTTAAATAAAAGCTAGTGGTCACCTCACTCTCATGTATATTTAAATAAAAGCTAGTGGTCACCCCACTCTCATGTATATTTAAATAAAAGCTAGTGGTCATCACACTCTCATGTATATTTGAATAAAAGCTAGTGGTCACCCCACTCTCATGTATATTTAAATAAAAGCTAGTGGTCACCACACTCTCATGTATATTTGAATAAAAGCTAGTGGTCACACCACTCTCATGTATATTTGAATAAAAGCTACTGGTCACCACACTCTCATGTATATTTGAATAAAAGCTAGTGGTCACCCCACTCTCATGTATATTTAAATAAAAGCTAGTGGTCACCCCACTCTCATGTATATTTAAATAAAAGCTAGTGGTCACCCCACTCTCATGTATATTTGAATAAAAGCTAGTGGTCACCCCACTGTCATGTATATTTGAATAAAAGCTAGTGGTCACCCCACTCTCATGTATATTTGAATAAAAGCTAGTGGTCACCCCACTCTCACATATATTTGAATAAAAGCTAGTGGTCACCCCACTATCATGAGGATATTGGTATATACTACGTCTTCTTTTTTAACCACTATAAAAGATAAAACATTTTATTTGCACATTTCCGAGGCATTCAAAACCGATTGCAAAATGATGCATTCTGAAATGCGGCCACCGCTAAATGAACACGAGAAACACGACTTTGAAGACGAAAGTAACTTTTTCAAGAAAACTCAATTATTATGAGTCGACAAAACAGGATTGTAACAAGATGCCATTGATTATTGATAGCCCTTAAATTTTTGTTATTTATATGGGTCAGAATTTTTTGGTTTTTTAATAGTGCCTACCTACTTAATCGTTGGCGGAGAAATCAATTGATTTCCTTTCGGTTTTTTGGCCCTTTGCGAGCAAAGGCACCGCCTCATTTCACATCGCAGCCATCACGCGAAGGTGGGCAGAATAGGTTAAGTACATGTTGCATTGATTTCAGAAGATGATGACGAAATTTATCTTTCGTCAATCCAGTTTTTTTGTTGTATAATTTGTCAGTTCGGCCGCGGGCTGAAAACACCCGTGGGAAGAAGCCTTGCTACTCATATTGTCGGGTTTTAAAAAAAAAACTTGTTCTTGATTAAAAAAAATATATATTTTATATATTGGTTACATTGCAGGGAGAAGGTGAGAGAGTGACAAGATAGAGAAGTACGTTAAATACAACTTGGGCTGAGAGGAGTGCTAAGCTCCAGAAAAGTCCAGATTAAAAGAAGCACATTCATTGTTTAAATATGATATAATCAACACCATGGGGCAGCAGGTTTTATTAATTTATTAATTCTCATAAATAGGCTCTTATGGCCGTTCTTCCCAACCCTACTGAGCAACGGCTCAGGAGAAATTTTGACTTAACACTGTTCAAAAGCACAAATACTCTCTTCCCAACGAAATTGTCGATCAAATTTGCGTTCAATTTATGATATCGATTTTTGTGGATTAAAATTCTCCTCAGCAGAAAACTAATTATAAAAAATGTCAACAGGGTGAACAAACGTCACCGAAATTTCATACGTCATTATTAGTTTACGATCTCTTTTAAGCGATATAATTATTGAGTGACAAATATGTATTTCCGTTTTCGAATGTCAAAACATGTTTATTGTATGTTTTAAATAGAGGTGAAGAGAACCCAACTTATTTTAGTAATTATAAGCTAAGTTTTGTTTTGTTTTTACACTCATCGAGAAACGAGCACAGTGTTCGAAACGAACATTGTGCTTCGCGGCTTTATCGAAAGTCAATTTAACACTTTATTTTTAACATACGAATATGTGAAGTATAAAATGTTAGTTTATGTTTTAGTTTTAAAAAAAATGATATGTATTCATAATAAATACAATATTAACTCGTCTATGTTAATTTTAAGTTTTTACTTTGATGTCCACTCTATTGTCTTAAAAGTGGGCGGCTACTATTTTATCGTGTATTAAAATGGGCGGATACTATTTTATAGTGGGTGGGCACCTCCGTAAGCAATTTAGGATGAAAAATGCTTGGAAACAGGCAAACAAAGCTAATACTTTACAAAACACCTTGGCTGATCGGTGACTCGGATTGATCATTCAAGTTGGGAAGAACGGCCGTTAAAGTATTAATAACTTTACCCTTACATATTTTACGGAAGAAGGCATACATAAGAACTGCACATTACTGGATGCAAGCCTCGCAGATGAATATTATGCCTCCTGGGTAGTTCGTTAATTTTTATTGTTGAATTAATCATCTATATATATCTATACATATATACCCACGTGATCCGAATTGAACGCACGTAGGTTCTGTTAAGATAAGTGCTTCCTACCTTCAGTAATTACTGAGGTAATAAAGCCCCCAAGAACAAGGTGAGACTTGAAGCAATTTGTTTATTTAAGACCAAAGAACCACCTTCCTAGTATTGTGTATGTGCACTAGCACGTGTACTACTGAAAAAGCTCGCCGGCAGGTGTGTACTTAATAATATATCTGCGATTCACTTGATCAGATGGCTATATCAGATTATTTATTGAGTTCATTATTTACGCAATGCAAATCTTAACTGCCTTTAGATGAACAGATACGTTTCAGCTGGTTGATAATAATTTAAAATCTTCGTACAATAAATAAAAGAAGTTATGGAATTAAATGGAATTTTAGTTAAGCCGAAGCAGCATTGGTTTATATCAGTGATTCCCAAAGTGGTCTATATCGACCCCCAGGGGTCTATGACAACCTGCAAGGGGTCTACGTCAGCGAAAAAATAATTTGGGGGTCCGTGAAATGATAATGGGGGTCCACGATAGTGGATCTCAACATACACTGATATTACCTATTTACTTACATTATACTATTATATAATATATGTCTTTACATGTACATTATTTATAAAAGTACCTATGAAGTAAAAATTTTATTATATATGTTTATAAAATTGTGTAAGTTGTAGGATGTAGGAATTCGCTTTGTGATCGCAATACATTTTTAACTTGTAAAAACCTGCACATAATGATATACCAGTATCATCTTGTTACAAAAAATTCTTGTCAATTTTTGTTTCAGAGTTTCGCGAACTTGCACTGACTTGTTCAATTCGTCACTCTATAAATACGAAAGTGAGACAAATACGTTTATTCGTTTCCTGAATCTTGAAAAGGAAAGTGCTAAGAAAATATTAAAAAAATATAAACTGGTAGTTTATCTCACAAATTATAGTGAATCAGTGTTATTTTGTTTGAGAGTGCCGGAGAAAAGTAATTACTTTTTTTTATTAAATTTTAGTTTTGTACTCGTACTTAGCAAAGATAGATAAATTACGCCAATCATGACTTCAGTTATTTGTAGTTGAATATTCAAATCATGCAATATTACACGAGTACTCCTCAATAGTTTATTTTTAAAAGTTTTAGCAATCTGTGTTATAATTACAGTGCAATCTCCGTAAAGTTCGATGTTCGGATTGCCGAAAAGGTCGGATTATGAAATGTTTTCGGAAAAATCTACAAAAGACAACTGTACGTACATATTACGTATGTATTTAATTATTAACATAGAATATGTTACCACTGAAAGATAAATTCAGAAAATGAGAAACCACAACCTGTACAACTGCGTGCTTTTTGAAGAATTTCCAATACGCACTCTCATTTGTTTGTTCGTTTTTTTTTTTTTATATAATTTAAATGTTTACATAAAGGAAACATACTAAAAATAAAATATTTTGGAATTAAAGTTAAAGAATTAAAAAAGTAAAAAAATTGTACTTTTGTGCATTGATCATTACACTGTGGGCCAGTTTGGATTATTGGAATGTTCGGATTACGGAAGTTCGGATTATGGATATTGCACTGTACATACTTCTCTGTATTAAAATTAAAATTTTGTATTATTGCTAAAGTGGAACCAGTGAATTTTTAAACATGACAGTCGAATGTACGTAGAGATAAATAAAATTTGTTATTATTATTTGTTGTATAATATTTTATTTTAACATTTTTTGTCATTTTACTTTCAAATTTCCTTAAAGTTCCATCATACCAAAACCTTAGGTAACAGCCATAACATTCCACTTCTCACATTCATTTATCTGTACATGCCTGCCATAAAATCTAAGACCATAGAATTTAAATTTGACTATTTTTTTAATATACAGCTGCTGGACTTTATGTCTTATTTAAATAGATTAATTTTGCCCACAAATGATTGATGCCATGTCCGAATCTAAAAAGAAATGTAGACAGTACAGTGTTGATTATTTGAAGCTTGGCTTCATTCCATAATTGTCGGACAAACAATTGCCTATTTGCCTTTTATGCAAAAAATGACGCTATGAAACCATCTAAGCTCCAGGATCAGCTGAAAAGATGTCACCCTGATAAAACAGATAAAGATTCAAAAACACTCAAAGATAAACTCCAGAAGAGACCCACGCTGGACAGAATGTTTGCTTCGACGTCACAAAGAAACGATGATGGTTTGCGGGCGTCTTACAATATCTCACTACTTATAGCAAAATCCGGAAAACCGCATACTATCGGAGAGAAGTTAATTTTGCCAGCCGCTGAATAGGTTTTTAAAACTGTTTTACACAAACCTGCATCTGATATCATTAAAAGAATTCCCTTAAGCAACAATACTGTTGAAAGATGCATTGATGAAATGAGTTCTGATATTGAAAGCTTCTTGTGTAATTATTTGCAAACGACCCATTTCTCTATACAACTGGACGAGTCAACTTTACCTGGTAATGAAGCATAATTATTGGTATATGTTCGTTTTATTATGAATCAAGAAATCTAAGAAGAACTATTCTTCGCAAGAACTTTGACAACCGACACTAAAGGTGAATCAATATTTCATGTTTTGAAGGATTACTTCATTGAAAAAGCAATCCGTTTATCAAATATAATATCAGTAGCTACAGATGGAGCACCTGCCATGGTTGGACGTTATCGTGGATTTATAAGCTATTTAAAACAAAATGTGCCAGGGGTGTTAGCAATACATTGCGTCATCCATCGACAACATTTAGTTGTGCGGTACTTATATAAAAAAAGGTAAGTAGGGGGTCTACCAAAAACCGAAAAACATGGCAAGGGGTCTACGACACAAAAAAGTTTGGGAACCTCTGGTTTATATGGACTAAACCTTCAACATTTTCCATTAAATGAGGGTGAATAATCACCGTATCAACTAAATTTAGTTAGTGGCACTTAAGCAAAATGATTTTTTCCCTTTCATAAGATGCCTAATAGTTGCACAAATAGATGACACACTCATTTTACATTTCACTATTATTTTTAACACGCCCTACCGTCAATTTTACTGAGGATAAGTCTTTAACGCCATATGGATTGCGAGGATCCTCCCTTCTATTATCAGTTTTTTTTTGCTAAACTTACCCCTATTCTTTTATTATATGGTATCCTGGTAGAAAATTTAAATAACAGCAAAAAATCCCCGTTTTATTTTTGCCCGAAAAATGTCTCTGCAGTGGAAAGTGTAAAGTTTCACGTGTATAGTCGACAGAAGCCGGATAATTTAATTTAATTAATATAAAGGGGATACGTGTCGATAATTATTATGATGTTATTGTGTCTAATATTTCTATGCCCTTGGGTGCCAGCAGAACTATTACATACCGATATTTTTATTATCTAAATATTCTGGTTCAGCCCTGATTATTTAAGTTTTTGGCACTATTTCTATTTACTGTTCAATCCATTACTGAAGACTCAACCCTTGAATCCTGTCATGCTGACGTGTGAGGTTGTGAATTATAAAAAATTGGGTGTAATTTTAAAGTGGAAATAACACTATGAACATATTGGTTGTAATTTGGATCGTAGAACAAAACACGCAGTAGTGAGTTCGAAATTTGAACGTTTTGCAACTGAAATCGAATTTTCCATTTTGTTCGCAGTACTTCTCATATTTATAACATAAATCTCTAACCCTTTCCTCCCTCCGATGACTTTGGGGATTGGAATTGAAGTATATCACATTGTTACTGTTAAAAACTGCAGTTTACTGTCTTCAATTCGGCCCCGTAACCCATTCCGGTGCTTAGATAATGAGTAAAAAGGAAACAAATATGCAAATATACTAACACATATACAAGACTCCAAATTTATATAGTAGACTTAAGAAGATGATATGATGAACGTATATTATTATTATTATTGCATACACCCTTAACAATTATTAATATATGTGTCTAGAGGATAAGTATCAGTAATGTGAGGTATGTTTTGTATATTCGCCTCTGTAGCTAGCCCTGGCAGTAACCAAGCGGGATGCACTCGCGCTCGGTGTGCTGAGTGCACTCGGTGCGCGGAACAGTAGACAGGGGACGGGATGCGCGTGCCGAGACCAACGTACTGACTGACTTACCGCGTGCCAATATACATCTAAGTTAGTGGCAGGGTTGACAATAATAATAATAAATGGATTATTTCTATAGCGCCGTTTTCGTGAGAAAATCACCTCAAGGGCGCTTTACAACATAATTTATCTAACCTATACCTTATCACTTAGACTTATATCTAATAATTTACATATTAGATTAATTACTATTGGCTTACAGCCACTATTTATAACTAGAAAATACCTAATTCAGACTTATAATTAGTAATCTTACATTTAAGACTTATATACATAGCGACATACAACTTAGACCTGTAGCTAGTGACTTAAAACTAGTGAGAGAGTCTTACAACTACCATATTTACAGTTTAGAATAAATTATGTACAAAATGTTACTATTTGGAAAATCAGAACATAACCTGACATTGAACAGCAGTGGGGCGAGTCTGTATATGATACATTACAGCTGCATTTGTATGTCTCTGATCAGTTTGGGGTTAATATACAATACATGTATAATGTATATGATATTCTACATGTTAATAAAGATGGTAATGCTAGACAGATACTTCTATACGATTAAATTTAAATAATGTTATGAGAATAGAAGAAGGAAGTTTTTGCCTATATTAATATTATGTATATGTTTTATTGTTAGTTTTATGACACGATTGAATGAGTTATCTGCATTTAAAGAAAAGTAAAGATATTAATGAATGAAATTAATCGTCAATCATTACGCGCATTAAGAAGATTCGTCACTCAAAATTAAAACAGATTAAGGTGTTCGGCTCCTGCCGACATTGTATATTGGTAGGAATCTCTAGGGAATTTAGTTTTGGACATGGAAAATTGAATTATAGATACACAGGAAACAATGTCATTAACAATGTATGAATGTGTTCACGAATTTATGGAAATGAGTATCTGAACAAATGAGTTTTTAGTTTAGCTCTAAATTCTGACGGACTGGTTATGCAACGCAATTCCATAAGGAGTTTATTCCATGCCTTAGGGCCAGATACTCCGAAAGCACGATCACCAAACTTAGTGCTCGGTTCGCGTTTAGGTTCTTTCATCCTTCCGACAACAGATGATGTCGCTGATCTAAGAGTTGACTGCCTTAGACTAGTATTTTCCGGAACACATAGCTCAGAGATATAGGGTGGGGCCATTTCGTTGATAGCTTTGAACACCATCCAACACAACTTGTACACGACGTTATTTCAATAAAATTGTTTAAATAATGTTACTTGGATGTTAAATATTGCATGTTCATGTGGTTAATTTGAGTTGATGTTTCACAAAAAAGTGGTAAAAAAACTATTGATGTACTTTTAGTCCTCAGCACTAACTAGTAAAACCTGTAAAACATGCACGATTGATACTTCAAAACATTTGCTTTTTCTCATCTCTTTATAAGTACTTAATTATTATACTATGCTTAATTTATCTAGTATACGTAAATCATTACTAACGAAACCATGTCTCACATGAAATAAGAAAAGCAACGAATGCCGCAAATGCGATATACTTGGAACGAAACTCGACATATTCACTGAGGTAACCAACTATTACACTATTATTTTGGCAGAATGTAACTTGTGTATTTTTTAAGGTTAATGTCCATAGAAAAATATGACATAGATGCCAAATCATAGAAATGTATGCATATCTCTAGCGACATCTATGAGTAAAACCGGCAAACTTCAACTAACACCCCTGGTAATATAAGATTGCCATCAGCAAGCGCCGCTAGCACATACTCGTAAAACACACTTTGCAATTCTTTTAAATAAAAATAAATAAAAGCCCTAAGTCCTAGTAGCAACAGGCAACCCGCTCACTGGGTAGAGAAGATTATCTCCATATTTATGCACCTCTAACCACAGTTGACACAGGAAGAGGGAGAAATGTTCCCTGGCACTGAACACAAAAATGTTACAATACGATATATATATAGATATCATGGACTTGAGTTGACTGTCAGCATTGCAATCTCTCGCAAGGTGCAAGGCGCGAGAGGTCTGCGAGGAAGGTGGTAGGTAGGTAGGTAGGCAGGGCTGTCGCGTGCCATCTGGCCCCCGACCTCCCCGCCCAGCCCTGCCCCGCCCTGCTCCGCCGAGCCCCGCACGATTTACGATCAAACATTTTACAATACCTACCATTCCGTCTGCTTTATTCTCGATCTCGACGCAAGCATTCGCCGATTCCACCCATTGCAATGCAACGTGGGAACCGCCTAAAAGCGGGGAACTTTGTATAAGATCTTGAAGAAAGCTCTGCCGCTTGGGTTCAGTGTACGTAGTGCTTTTGGTTTTGCGATAAATAGCTACAAATAATAATTTAGAAAAACAGGATACTAATTTGGTATATAGCGCATAAAGTGCCTTGTATCAATGAATGCCGTCATTTAAAAAAATAAATACAGACCCTGATGTATGGCAGGGAGGCATGGAATTGCCAGAGGAAGGATGAAAGTAAACTGAATGCCGTAGAAATGAGATCTCTGAGACGAATGTGTGGTAAAACCATGTATGATCGTGTGAAAAATATTGAGATTCGTAAAGAATGCAAGGCTGATGTAAGCGTAATGAGTAAGATTAAGAAAGGGACGCTTAGATGGTTTGGGCATGTATAGCGAATGAACGAAGAAAGGAGTTCAAGAAGAATATATGACGCGAATGTAAATGGAAGAAGAAGCCGGGGACGACTGAGTTAGACATGGCACGATTAAGTGAATCAAATACTTGAGTCGGACTATGTCAGAAGTCGGAATAATAGAAGTGAATATCTGTATGTGAATGAAGCAAAAAGTGTATGCCAAGATCGAGTTGTTTAGCGGTCCGTCCTTTCTGCCTACCCCTGCGGAGAAATGGCATCATGGTTAGTTAGTTAGTTAATAATAAACAAATAAAAAAACAAAAGTAATAACGTTTTATTATCTTTTTTTATAACAATTAAAAAATTATTATTTATCCTCAGTGGGATTTCCCGTGCTGAGAATTTCATTAGCAAAATATGAAATTAAATTATATTAAATTGATGATATTGCTGCTCGTATACGAGTGAGGTGAGGTGTTTTAAGTGTTGAGTGGTTTCGGTGTTAGTCTGTATTTAGTGTTAATATTTTCTATTTCAGATCTCGCTATGTAGCGAATCCAGCGTTTTATTGATTTTTAAATTTATTATTGTTCTGATTTTTGAAGGAGATTGTGATTTTGTTGTAGAGTTTAGCATAAGAAGTTTCTTTGTCCAAATGTTGTGTTTGTGGTTCCTTATTATTCCTCATTATAAATAATAATAAAAATAAATGTTTACCTCCCTATCCGAACACGTCAGGACTCAATTTTGTGTTATTGTATAAAACGAAGCTACATTTATTTGTTACGAATGAATAATTTGTTAAGAACGAACTATACCCACCAATGTCCTTGCATACAGTTTGTATTCAATCAGAATAGATTACTAAACTAATGTCTATACTTACAATTTAAAAAATGGATCATAAAGTTAGACATTTTTCGAAAGAATGTTCGCTCGTGCTCTGGAATTAAACAAGAAGAAAAATAATAAGATAGTATAGGTAGTAATTGTAATGGAAAACAAGTGGATAGAGTTAGATCTAGGGACACTGGGCACTTGCCTCACCATCACTAGGCAGTCCCATCGAGAATCTGGTGGCAATTGGCCTAGCGGTGAGCGGGTCACACACCCGACCCCTTAGCTGGTTTCCCAAGTATGTCCTCGAAGAAATGCTAATTGAGGGAGAGAGGAGAGACTCTTGAAGATCTTAAGGATTAACAAGGCATCAATGGAGAAATGATCAGGGAGTAGAGAAGCTCTTCCAAATAACTGGGAACCTGAAAAATTTATCACAAATTAATAATAACAGAATAATAACAGCACCCTACATTCACGAAATTCCGAAAGTTTTCCGGTATTCTTATATCTGAAATTTTATGTATTTGCATATTATAAATTTAAAAAAAATCAGAATCAACGGTACCTACAGCAAGACGACGGTATTCTAGTTTACGGATTTCTGGCGCTAGAAATGGACTTTTGTTTTATATTCGGAAAAATGTCTCTCCGGAACCGAATAAAAGTGGTATATCTCCGTTTTTATTAATTCACTGGAGATTGGCACGTAATTCGAATGTAATGTTTCTAGTATGCCATTGAGTATAATTTGTAGATTTTTTGGCATTCCCCAACGCGAGACATTATTTTTAATTTAATTTCTATAAATTAATTTTATTATTCGATCGGTCAGTGGCTGAGTTGGTATCGCGCCTGGGTCTCACCCATGCATCGTGAGTTCAATCCCTCGGCTGACTAAATCCCCCATTACGACACAAGCAACATCTTCCGCTTACTGTGATGGTAGTAGGAGATTGTCAAATATTGTCAGGGTGTTCGTAACTTGGAATGTTTTTCGTTCTATATATATTTTTTAAATATTTTAAACAATTTATACTATATTTGAATGCATCATGATATTTACGTTCAAATTACATTTTCTATTTTTATTACATATTTTTAATATTTGCTATATATCTCCCACCCCACCAGGTGTAACCTGTTCTGACAGAAATTTACATGAAAATATTTCAATACTAGTCTTGTTAGGTTATGCAGAAATAAAATATTTTAAAGAGAAGAACAGATTTACATTGGCAATACATTTTGTGGACTTAATTTTGTTTAGTTTTGTATTAAATAAATACGTTCCTTTTTCTGGATTTCATTAATCGTTTATGAAAATAATCCCAAAGGTATATTACTACCCCGTGTTGGGGGAGTCAATATAATTTCACACCCTTAGTCCCGAACAAAGTGTTATAACGATAAGTAGGTAGGTACCTATTTAGTGTACACATTTTAAGAACAGGCTACCAGGACCATGATCCCCATATGGTCAAAATTGGAGCCAGGTTCACCAGACTTCCAGTTGATTGACGGGAACATATCGGAAAATGGATCTTTCGCAAAAAATAATATCGATCCCTCGCCTCGTGTGGAGTAGCCGTTATTTTAATATTTAATACAACAGCAGTTCATTATTATTTGCGAAGAGGGTTATTAAATGACTTTGTTTGTTTTTTTAATGGAAGGTTTCCTGAACCCTCGACTAATTATGACACTTTTATCTAAGCAAAATTTACCGGATCTGTTTATTTTAATGTTTCCCCTGAAAAACACATAGGTGAATGGACGGTGAGGAAGTCAACATCGCATGTATTTTTAAGTTAATACTGCAAGAGTTCCAACTCCCTGAACCATTGAGTTATGTTGTGAGAGTGGCGAAAGATGGGGTAGAGGAAGGTTGAGAAGTATCTCACTGCGGTACTCCGATCTGGTTACTAAACATGATTAAAGGCATTTTGAGCAGGGTTTTGATTTTGATTCCTGATCTTTCGCCAGGAATATCTACCACTCTAAAACGTTCCGCAATACTGTGTAGGTACTATTCAATACCATGAAATATAGGATAATGAATTTATCGCGTACGCCGGGTTTCGAACCCTCGACCTCTGATTAGACTTTAGGAACTGTGGGCTAGATAGAAGATTGGCAGAAGTGGTTGCATTTTCTTGAGTCCTCTCTAAAAATGATTGTATTTCTGATGTACCGATGATGATGATGATGGTTTTATCAAGTGGCTGTCCCACCTCCAAAGGAAAACCGACGAAGAGGTAGATATACTGAGTGGATGAGAACTAGAGAAGAATGGGGAGGTATCGCCGCAGTCAATGGAAAGCGTTCGTGGGGGGACCTAGTCCCTCCATAGTATAGCGCCGTTTTTTGTGAAAAATCATCTCAAGGGCGCTGTACAGATACTACTTGCTAGGGTTTATCTTACTATTACAAACAGATACAGAAACATACTTACCTGGTAGGTCACTCCAAATGAAAACGTTAAATTTAAAAGTTTTCGCTTGACAAGGTATGAATTTGCACGCACAGGACACAATATTAGAAAACTCTGCACATTGCATGATATTGCAGTTAATGTTTAAATCCTATTTGTCATTGATATTATATTTATTAGAAGGTTATTGGCAAAAGAAGAGTACGTATTTATTTGACGTAATACGAGTAATATGTACAGGCAGATCATTTTAAAGAGCGCTCGATTAAAATGTATTTAAGCTCACCGAAGTCGTTTATCATTATTATGTATTATTATTATTATTTTAAGTATAATTATTGCTGAATTATCATTTATTTTTAAATATTATTACTACTATTATTTTTTATTTGTTTTTTTTTTTATTTATTTACAGTACCAAAATCATATCTAATAACATAATTATTAAGTTATGGAGGTATTTTTAAAAATTTGTTTATTGTGACAGCTGTTGCGGCGTTCAAAGCCAGTTTAAACCTGTATGAAACAAAACTGAAAATGGGCTTTGAACCCCGAAACAGCTGTGACAAAAAAAAAATACTTGCGAAACATATTTAATATATAGCGATGGCATTATTAAATTTGATTTACTTTAAATTAAAAAAAAAAAAAACTAATTGTGCACTACGAATTAAAGACAATAACAATATTAATTTAATCCCGTGTGTATTTGCCATCATTGTTACATTCTATCATCTCTGTGATTGCTAATCACAATTCTAGAATCAACTCCCTTGGTCCCAGTAACTAAATTTATTATGTTTATTAGATTTCTACTACAGGTTATATTCTTCACTTTTAATTATTATTCTTATACTCGTATATGTTACATAAATTTAGCCAATCGATTCGGCTGCCCTAGAACGGGAACTTCCTCGTTGGACAGTCAAATTGTTCTTACTGTGAAATATCTTCTGTATCTAATAAATAATAAAATAAATGATACACTGGTACGAACTAGTTTGGAATACCCGCCCGCAAGCTCACCTCACCCCGCAGCACTCCCACAATACAGTACACTACTAAGCAAGCTAGAATATCTTTATTTCGATTTAGCCGTACGCATCTATGTATGATGTTTTTATTTATTTTTGTTATCATTTAAAACATTTATTTTTTACACAAAGCCATATAAAATAAATTTGATTAACACAGTATAGGAAAGAAAACATAATATACCTATTCCTCACCATAAAGAAACCAGTTTCTTGTGATGGCGAGAGAATTTCGCTTAAATAATAAAATCAAAATATAAAAAAAATATTGCTTAGTTATAGTAAAAAAAAATAATATTAAAGAAAGCACAAGGTTTGTAGAGAATAAAAAAAAATTAAAAAATAAAACCAAAAAGGACTGCTAGTAAGTCGACGTAATATTTGAATTAAAGCTATAAATCATGCATATTTTCTAGGATTGAAGGAGGATTGTATAGTTAGTAAGTTTAATTTTGAGATTTTAATGTTATTCTGATATCTTGCGGATCTTTTTCTTTCATCTTTTGTTATATAAAGAAGAATTTCCTTGATAAGAGAACTTGATGCAATTTTGCACACTTGACCTTCGAAATAAGAGAAAGGTCACTGTCTACACGAGATTTAAAAAAAACAACCGCCTTCTCCCCTTACCACCCTCTAAAGCAGAAACGTACTATTTCTGGATGAAATTTTGCACACTTGACATTCAAAATAAGAGGGAAACTACAGGATAGGGATCGGGGTAGGTGTAGGGTAGGGGTAAGGATAACACATCACAACCTCAAAATTTTCTTCCAAACCATTCACATAACCCCGGGCAACGCCGGGTAGTTCAGCTAGTATTATATATTAAAGGTTTTAACTATTTTTTTCTATAAAATTTAAATAATTATATATTTTTTGTACATTTGTATTTATTATAGGTAGATATATAGGTAGTATAGAAAAAAATGATCTTATTTATTAATCTTTGAATTAATACAAGTTTCTTAAAAATATTATCATATGTCCCTCCCTAAACAATAATTCCATAGAGTAATATAGACAGCGCCCTTGAGGTGATTTTTCACAAAGACGGCGCTATACAAATTACCCACATATTATAATTATTACTGAACAATTGCATAGTACATTATTTTTATGGATCATCCACCACTTGTGATGGATTTTATACAAACGACTTTTCGGCTGTCGTAAGGAATACTGGTAAACAAATAAAACTACCCACCATGACACAAGGTTCGTGCCTGTACACGTGCGCCCTGTACATGAGTGGGTATGCAGTGAAGCTTTCGCGCCATTTCGGCCGACGGTTGGCTCGTGGCGTCACTTTGCCGCTCCACTAACCTCTTATAGTAGTCGGGCCATAAGGGGGGTCATCCCCTTTTGGGTACTTGTCTAAGAAAGGCAGGCTAAATGAAGCATTTTAGTAGGAAAGGTAATACTATTGCCTATTACATATTATTTCACGTATACTAATGGAATTACCTTTTTTCCTAAATACATATGTATTGTAATAGGTAGGTTTAGAAATTATTTGATATTTATGAGAACGAGTGATTGTTGCTCTATTTGCAAACTCCCGAGAAGTCTGGTCTATATCGCTAATTGAAACAATTGTAAACACCTTGCGGCTCTTAGGCCCGAGAAAGGTTAATGAAATCTATCCAAATAAAAGATAAAGTTTGATCAAATACTCCCGAAATAAGGGGAAAACACTTCTTCTGGACATAATATCCAAGCGTTCGTCGTGTACCGCATCAACTCCTCGGAAAAACACTGAAAAGCTTTTGAAATCCTCACGCGCCCTCAGTTGTAATAATAGTTATTTGGCGTCACTTGGAGCAGCGCAACGGCTTTCACACATTGCCCGCTTGCCACTTTGACGCCACTTCATAAAGACTCCTCTATAGGTAAATGCCTGCCTCCAATGCGGGCATTGTTGGTGCCCCGGATCAATGGGAATTGGAACTCAATTATGGGGAATTTAACCCATGCAAAAAAAAGAATCGGTTTTATATCAGTGGCCAAATATTAAACTGCAACATGTTCTGGTGTTTATAAACCCTCAATATTTAGCGTATTCGCGTATGTCAAAATATGTATCTAAAAATGTCTAATTTTATTAGTTCGCCTTGTTCTTTCTGTTCGAAATTGAAGTACATGGGACAATGGTCGGTTTTAAAAGGAAACAATTCATAATAATAATATAATTATTTAATTATCTTCTTTTTTATTACAATTTCTTCAAATGATTGGTATTCATTTTGTGGCGTCATTATTAATAAATGCAATTAAATAAAAAATAAAAAAGATTTGTATTCATCACTTTATTAATATACAAAGATGTTTACATGTTTCGAAAGCTTAAAAATTACTTACCTACTTTAATCAATTTTTGTTTATGTTTATAACTTGTCTATTCTTACGTTATTGTATTCTAATTTTGATCATTTGTCTATATTTAGTATTATTACTTTTAGTATTCTATATATTCCTGATGAAGAAAGCATCGCTTTCGAAATATGTAGATATCGTTGTATATTAATAAAGTGGTGAATACAAAGTAAATTTTTGAATTTATGTATAAATAATGATATCCTCATAGGGATTTCCCGTGCTGAGGATTTCATTTACAAAGTTATTTACATTAAATTGATATGATTGTTGACAAATAAATTGTAAGGTGGGGTTTAAGTGCAGTTTCGGTGTTAGTCTGTATTTGGTGTTAATATATTTTCTATTTCGGATCTCCCTATGTAACGTATCCAGCGTTTTATTAGATTTTTAAATTTAACAATGTTGTTATGGTTTTTAAAGGATAGTGGTATTTTGTTGTAGAATATAGTACCATGGTAAAAGAAGTTTTTTTGTCCAAATGATGTGTTTGTGGTTGCTCGTTGGATGTGTTTTTAACTCTGAGATCTAGTGTTTCTAATTTGTACATTTGTTGTTATTTCTTGTTTTTTGTATTTATTAATGTAAAGTAGTAGTTTTTTAAAGTATAATTGTTTAATTGACATAATGTTAACATTGTTGAAAATTTCATCGGTGCTAGTTCTTATAGGAACTTTAAGTATAATGACTTTTGTGTTCTAATGAGTAAAGTAAGAATATAATCATTAGAACTGCCCCATACGATAATTCCATATTATAATAGATTAGTATAAAACTGGGTAGGTACATTTTTTTACAAAACATAGATTTTTACAATAAAAAAGGGTAGCCATACAAAGCTTCCGCATGGCGGTTTGACTGCAGGTTCTACTATTTAAAAAATAATAAATGAATAAAGATAATATTATCTATAACCTTATAGAACTGCACAAGTTTTTAAGTCATTGAGTTGCAGCTACTTCTTTTATTTATTTAGACATTGATATTTTATTGCAATTGATATAAGTAGTAGTTATATTCAAATGTACACAGTTACATTAATATTATTACTATTAATTATAAAGGCATATGTAATAGTTAGTATTCCTATTACATATGCCTTTACAATATCCATGCAATATCATGCTTCTTAACTAACTAGAGTAGGTGTGACTAATAATACTAAAAGGGAATAAAGTGTGTGGAGAGATGATGTGGAGAGGTGTAGAAAATTAGGAAATTAAGAATTAAATGCTCACGAATTGTAATTGACTATTGTTATCACTGATAAGCTGTAGTAATTTCAGACTTGTCTCCAATTGTCCCCATTCAAAAGACAGCCCAACATATACTATAGTATTAGCGTTTCCAATCAAAATCGATGCTTTATTCGAATTTCCTTCAGATCTTCTTAGACACTCAATCCCACTTCTCGTGCTACAAACAATTCAGCAATAAAAAAATAGAAAATGTAAATGATGATGATACAAAAAAATATAAAATTATTCAGCATTTTGAAAAGAACTTCGTAGGAACTTAGAACAATCAGTTCCAAAATAAAACGGACAGCTCCTAAATAAAACTTATTCCGCCTGAGCACAGGACCTCCAGTGAGAGTAGTGAAGACTATGAAATACAACCTTGTAATTTGTGTTATTATAATTTTTTTTAATTCTTGCAACGTAGATCCCATAATAAAACTCTCGTGTGGCACCTTCATGGTCATTTAGTCGAGGCCCACAATGTCCGGTATAAATGAAACACAAACTCTACCCTCTTTACCATATATAACATCCTACCTATCCTTGCCCAACCAAATCTCCATCGACTTCATTAAACCAAGACAAATTCAAATCCTTATTCAGTCGAGCCTACCTTGCCCTTTCTCTTCCCCAGTAGTGCGGCCAGAGCAGGAGGGCCGAGGCGGCGGGGTGACGGCGACATACCCCATCTGCTGTAACGTCCGTGCCAACCAAACTGTGACGCGTGGCCGCCGAAGATTTCTCCCTGATAGCTATTATTAAATGCCTTCTGCTATTTTTTAAACCTCCAATCGTAAATTCAGTCTAACGGAATTCTTTGTAAGATTACTGATGCTTTGAACAAAACAACACAACACCAAATTGTGACAGACTTTGGTTACTTGGCTATTAAGTAACGTTATACAAATTATTTTGTTTTTCTTTCCTGTGCATAAGTAACATTATACGTGATTTAATGGGGATTTAGGTAGCCGGGGAAGATCTAACCGTAAAAAACCATTTTCAGTAACTATAGAAGTTTATTACACAAGATTGAATCATAAAAATCTAATTATTAATTTAGATGGAAGAATCAAATAGCGACCAGGTAATGTGTAATAAGTCCGATTTTTTTTATCAATAATGACATTCAAACTTAAATACCAGAATATTTCTTTTTTTTTTCTAAAGTTAGTTTTCATAGTTAAAATAATTTAATTTTTCTAAGCCCGCCAAAACGCTACAAATCTATGGCCGGTCGGTTTTGATCTTTTAAGGTTAGAATGTTAAATGTTAAAACAAGGATGAGCTTTACCTTACATAATTTAATATTCTATTCATAGTAAACAATAACTGAACATAAATTATAAAATTATAAACCTTTTTGAATCTTTAACTTAAAAATAATAATAGTATTGAGCATTAATATTATCATAATATCCATATTGATAATTGGTTTGCTCATGAATACTCTTATTTATTTCACAAATAATAATTTTTATATTGCACAACAATTATAAAGATTAAAGTCACCCAAATTATGTTTAATTTTCGTCAAAACTAAAAAAAATACTAAACAAAAGCGAGAAATAAAAATGTTAAAAAGTAGTAATCCAAAAGCAGAATACGCACGTGACGTCAGATGTTCCAAATACAATTGTACCTACATAACAAGGTGTTTTGATGATATGTTTTTTTATTAATTTTTAAATAAAATTTATAATTCATATAATAAAAGTAATATATTCAGAATCGGCGTTTGCTGGTCTATATGAATACATATTTTTTAAGCCATTTTATTTTTCAGTGGAGTTCCTTATTATATAGGTAGTACGTATATTTCATTTAACAAATTAAAGTGTTGCTTTATTTCACAAAAAAAAACATTATGAAAATCATTGTATCATCGCATCTGGGACACGAACCCAGGACCTCTGCCTATCCGGGGCAACTACTTAATCAACTTAGCTAATGAGACCAGTTCAATTTGTGTCATCTTCATAGATATCATATCTCAAATTTAAGATTTGTTACTATTATTCTCCATTTTGAATCCCCTATTATTGGCAGCTATCTTAATAATGATATAGTCCCAGATGCGACTGAAATCTTTTTATTTTCTGTCGCTTTTCTCCATTTTCATGTTTCATTTAGGTTATGTTAATATTATTTTCTACAGTGATTAAATATTAAAATGAGATTTTCAAATCTCAATAAAAATAACTAATAATTAAAAAATTGAATACATCGTGAGTCTAGTTTGGATATTAGAACCTCAAAAGTCAATATTAACTGCGAATCTACCCCCGAACCATATTTACCAAAACTAATCGGGCCGTTATTTATGGCATTTTTTGTTCCTAAACGGCGCAGACGGATTATTGTTTATACAATGGAATACATCAGGCCACAATGCCCTGTCAACGAACACAATTTACTCTGTCATATCACAATCAACAGTGGGGCACCCTTGACCGACTGTTTCAATTTGTTACTTATAATGAAACGGATAGACCGCCCTCTGAATTCGACCGCACAACCATATGGTAAAAATAATTGATCCCTACAGATCTTTTTTCAAAATTCATGTTTACATTTATAATTTGTTTTCTCTCGCAAGGAGCATCCCATAACGTGTTCAGTGATCGTAGGAAACTAAAAAGTTATTATCTGACATCTAAAAATATACAAAAAAATGCTGGTTTAAAAGGTTTTAAATGGCAACACAAATCTTCACTGCCTCAAATATCCTGAAAAAATCCACTTCGAAGTTTGCTGGATGATATTTAAATCGATTAACGGAATGGCTCCGGCTTACCTATCGGAACTAGGCATCCCTGAAAAGTCCAATTCACGCCAGTCAACTTTTAGATCAGCTACGACATTGGCTATCGGAAGGTTGAAGGAACCGAAGCGCACACCAGATACTAAGTTTGGTTAGCGAGCTTTCAGCGTGTCAGGCCCCAAAGCCTGGAATAAACTGCCAAACGATCTAAGATTGATTAAAGACAGAATTCAGAGTAAAACTCAAAACGCATCTCTTCGGAAAGTCATATCCATGAATGGTTCAGTTGCATGCCTAATTAATATAACTGTTAGTACCTACCTAAAGTAATTATCATCAAAATTTGAAACTTTTCATAGTCCACGACATTGTAAATAACTATAAATATCTGTAAATGTAAATAATTATAATCGAAAATTTCAAGTAAAATAATAATTAAAATAAACACCTACTCTTATTTTTCTAATAAACCTCTAATAAATATAATATCAAAGACAAATAAGATTTAAACAGTAACCGCAATATCATGCAATGTGCAGAGTTTTCTAATATTGTGTCCTGTGCGTGCAAAATAATATTCTCTCAAGCGATAACTTTGTAATTTAACGTTTTAATCTGGAGTGACCTACCAGGTAAGTATGTTTCTGTATCTGTTTGTACATAATAAGATAAACCCTATGAAGTAGTATTTGTACAGCGCCCTTGAGGTGGTTTTTCACAAAATATTGCGCTATTCAAATCATCCAAATATTATTATTAAAAATGGCTAAGTAAGTTATAAAAAGCACAGTGGTCCAAGTGCGTATTTTTTAATTTTACCAAACAGGATTCAGAAATCGTTGGTAGGTACTTTAGAAAAATAGTTCGTCATATTCTTAAACAATTTTACGTATAAACTTTTTTAAAATTATTTAATGCTTTACAAGGAAAGCTTACATGAGAAGGCAATTTTTATGTATTTACTGTCTGATGTGTACCCGGCCTTGTACGCTTTTTTTTTTTAGTAAAGTTATGAAGTTGTGAATTCTTGCTTGTCGTTTGGGTGCCATAATTGATTTGACGGTGAAATTAATGCCGACGTGACGACTATCACTAAACAAAGAAACAATTTAAAATTTTTATTTTATTCCAAAAATTTATTTTTCGAAATATTATACCTAAATAAAAAAAGTTTTTATATAGGTACCTTCTTGTGTTTTCCGTTTTGAAAATATCCTACCCAAACAAACTTTCTTCTTTTGAATATGTAATCTGTGGTTAACCAAAGTGGTATATCTAAGGGCTAACCTCAATACAACATGACAGGTTCAATGTTTTTCATACTAATTTTAAAACACCATAGCAACAACTTTACAGATTGGATTTCATTCAAACTGCTCTTAAAACCTTTTCGGTACTAATTAGAATAAGCGGTGCTATTTTCAGTGATACCGGTCAAGTAATTTTATCGAGAAAATCGAGGACACATACAAATATTAATTTTTATATATAGAGATAGGGATAACATCGAAATCACCATGTATTATAATGTTAGATAAATAAAAAAATAAATAAAAATAAAAACTAAATCAAATACACAGATAAAAATTATAAATAAAATAAAAATGTAAAAAATCGAATTACAATGTTTTTCTTTTGGGCGTTATTATTTGTTTACTAATAAACTGTCAAACTCGATTGTAAAGGATAACCTCCAATCATATCGTGAATATAGTTTTAATTGTTTCAAAATCGCCATAAGTATGTAAAAATGTTGTTTAAATAGGTACTAAATTAATAAAATGTATAAATGGACCATACTACAAATATACTACATACAAATCATTTCAACAGTTTTAATTTATTTTAATGTGAGTACTATACAATTGCTCCCAAACCGTCTGGAGCCAGTGAGACTATCGCATCCCCAATTGGTGTATATTGTGAGGTTAAAGGTAGTGGGAGGAGAAAGAGATGGGAAAGAGGAAGGTAGGGAAGTAAATATTTTATAAGTTCGACACTAGCTTTCTTGCTCGAAATTTTCCTAATAACGTAGAAATACCCTTCGCTCGTTCCGTTGTTTATCGATTTATTCATTTTAAACAAATGAAATTTATAAATAAATAACTATAGTAAAAACAGTGATTTTTTAGCAATGAGAATTTTTTACAACAGTGATTTTTTAGTAATGAGAATTTTTGACAACCAGCTTGTTTTTGCCATTGTAATGAGATTTCGTAGTTTCAAAATAATAAATATCTACAATTAAATGCCAAGCAGTGTTTTATCGCATTAAAGCAGTTATTCCTTTCAGAGCAAATTGCTGTCAACTGAATGACAAAATCTGTGCAAATATCGTCACCTGCTAAGCGTTAAAATATACAATTTTAAAAAATCATTTCCTTAGAGAATCAGTTTACTCCCTTCTGAGGTGCTGATCTAGAAATTTTAGTATTAATTTATAAACTAGAAAAAAAATATCGCTCCCAAAAAATCACTCTAGTTTTAGGTTCACCACGAAATAAATACCCATTTAATATTTTGGCAGAAGAATACTACCTACAACGATTTAAACTTTATTTATTTTTTAAATTGGTAACCCAAATAGGTGAATATTTGGTGAGTTCTTAAAATATTTGAAAAACGTACTCTTTTGCCGACTCTTTTGTTTTTAAGTCTATTTATATTTTGCGAGAAGACATTTTTATACAATTTTACATTAGAAAAAAACGCGATTCAAATTTCACGGCAAGATCTTGTTAAAATCAATGACTCATTCAATTCTCCAGCTAAAATTAATACCTTATCTATAAAAAAAAACGATGGGTTGCTTCTTCACTAAGCCACAGGTAAGCGAAATATATAATGATTTTCTAATGGATGCTTGATATTGTAAATTGTAAGATATGTCAAATACCATTTTCTGCGATTTATTCAGAGCTGGTTTCTTGAGTTACGCGATGAATAGTAAGCCCGGATAATCGTTAGGGTTTTTAATCAAGTGCAAAAGAGGGATTAAATTTATTTTAATTTTTTATAAATCGTAAAGCATTTTTAGTACGCAATTTATTAAAAAAAAACATTTTGCTTGTACTTATCAACAATAAGTAACAGCTATTTCAGTTGGGGGGGACACCAAATAGTGCATTTAAAATTACTGTTTCGCAAAAAAATTGTATTTGATGTGATCTTTGCCGATAGGTACTGCCAACCTAAAAAAGAAAATAAAGTATTTCAGTTGGGGGAGACACCAAATAATGTTTTTATTTTTTTATTTAATACCTAAACCATGAACCTATGAAATAGCTTATAGGTTCATCGGTTCAACTAACGGTATTAACGGTTCCTTAAAAACAGGAAAAATTGTTATATTCCCGCAGGGTTGGCAGTACCTGTAGGCAAATGTCACTTCTAATAACTTTGAACATGGCGTAGTGTGGTTCTTGTGATTTTTACGTGTATATCATATTTGTAAAATCTTAATTTAAGTGCATTATTTCTTGTTTCCCCCAACTGAATTAAATGTTTCTTATTGTAATTAAGTTCAATAAACGTTTTTGTTTTAAATAAAAATCGTCTTAAAAATGCTACCTCAAGGGTTGACTGCTTCCATTTTAAGAGAATTATAATTTAATTTACATAATGTCATATCATTCTCGTTTAATTATGTGTGCCATCTTCAAATTTATAATTATCGTATTGATTCATGAATTCGAAGCTTTTTTGGTTTTCAAGGCATCTGCGCTGTGGGATTTTTTGTGTATTTATATCAATGACACTTTAATGCCGTGCATTCATAGATCCCCTTAGAAGAAGCTTGACGGCTTCTTCACCTCCAAATCACTGATTTACTTCAGGCGTGGAATCGAAAAGCAGTCAGAAAGAGAGGAGGCAATCATATATGCTAGAGAAAAAATGGTTGATTAGTTTGGTGATTTTTTTGATAACTGGATAAAATATTAAAGTGTGTAGTTCATGTGTACCTGAAGGTCGCTCACCACAGCGCAAATGTCCTGAGAGACCACAACCTATAGCAGAATACTTGTTTCTTTTTAGACCTACCATTACTCTCCGAGCGGCAACTGAATATTGTTTGAAAAGGAGATATGTTAACACGCGGAAAGGGAGCGCGCTAATAAAAATATCTTAGGGCGTGAGCGATCGTTTAAAAATGGTAATTCAAACACGACTATTTAGAATAGAGAAAAAAAAATCAAGACTTTTTTTGACATTAAATACACACAGAAGGCTCTCAGGAAAATTATTTCCTTCGGGTTCTATGTCATCTTTGGGGATGCTGTGTGAAGGGATTTTTTGGGAAAGGAAGGGGAGGAATTGCTGGTGGGTAGGAATCTGGGGATCAGTATGTCCAGAAGTGACGGACGTATGCATCCATCTCTCCCACTGTGCAAGGCAATAGAGTCCGGCTGAAAAGGTCAAAGGGTCTCCCCATACCGGCCCGCCACACAGTTGGTAGATAGACGCGTCCGCAGTCAAGACCCGAGCAAACCTCACCCCATGAACCCGGGTACCCCTCCTAAGTCACCAAACATAGCTAACCTCTTGGAGTGACCTCTGGCAGAGGCATTGGTTCTCCAATAAATGGTTCATGGTACCATTGACTTAAGTAGCATTTAAAGAAATGTTCATTCCCATAACATGTTAAATAAGAAAACCACATGTGTTACTTATATGAGTTTTATTTTTTTCTATCGAGGGAATTTCATATAATTTATTAATTTATTTATTCTTAAATTTAAATATAAAAACAAAAACATTAGCCACTCATCTCACTAGGACAGTCCTGTGTTGAGATTACCGGCTTTATATTTTAATAATAATCAGTAAATAGTAATAAGTAATAACTAAATAATAATACGTGAATAAAAATAAGTACATATTAATAAGTAAATAATAGTAAATAAATAATAATAATAAGTAAATAGTAATACGTATACAATAATACACATATAATATTAGGTAAATATTAATAAGTAAATAGTAATCAGTACATAATAATTAAAATAGGTAAATAATAATTACTTTTTAAACTATCCATCTGAGTTGAGATTATCTTAAAAAATAGTTTATTTTTTTAAGTGTGTGAAAACTTACTTTTAAAAGGAAGTTTGTAATATGTTCATAAAAAAACTGAATGGGGAGGCTTAAATCGTCGATATTCTGAAGGTTTCATTTGTTGATTTACAGGTGAACAGGTCCGCCTACGACATGAACCCTGTGATGAAGTCCCCCGTCATATTCGTGTCCGGGGTACCCGGCGCCGGCTACAGTACGGCCTCGCAGACCCTGGCCTCCCTCACTGGCTACCACGTCATCCGCCCCGGTGAGTTGGTGCGTAGCCAGGCGGCCGACACCTCCTCGCTCAGGGGCATGCGCCTGGCCAAGATGCTCCAACAAAACAAGGTGTCAGAGGTAAATTGCATGTGCTCAGTTCCAAACAGTGGGGATCAGGTGGCCGAAAACTAACAACCTTCATCGATGGTCAATCTCCGAGGTGTGACGGAACTGTCGTGAATTTATTAGCGAAAACTTCATCGGTTAATATAACCAGGCAATTACTCAATATGTTTCCCCTCAAAAATAGCAGAGGATTCAAGACATTTGCTAGGATTTTGAACAACATTTCATGAAGAATATTGCAGCTCATGCTGCGCTGGTAACAGCAGGAACATAGACGATGCGTTTAATGATTTATTTGTCTTTTATTCTTATATTTATACCTATATGAATATAAAAATACACAAATATAAATCAACTAATTTTCAATGAATGATACCTAGATGTTGGTTGCAATCTATGATTTTCAGGAAATCATCGTCGATTTGGTGAAAGAAAACATGCTGGAGAATGCTGACGCAAAAGGGTTCATCTTGTGTGGTTTCCCCAAAAACAAAAGAATGGCAAACATTTACAAGAGGGAAGTGAAAACACCCGAAAAGGTGATTTCCCTTCAGGTAGCCGATGAGGTGGCCACAGCGCGCCTACAGCAGAAGCTCACGGAGTTGGGAAGGCCCGAAACAGAGGTGCTGGAGGCCAAGGACATTGTCAGAAGTGCAGCTCCTAAGATCAGGAAGGTGACGGACAGGTTCAAAAAAGAATCGGTTATAATGGTGAGTGCCTCCAATACTTCATATTTACAAGTAGGTATGTAGTAATATCCATGACACTATTTTTATATGGTGTTTTTTCGAACAGGTTAACAGCTCACAGGGAAACATTGAAACGTTAAATGAAACACTGCAATCCGCCACCGAATCTTTCAAGAAGTTTATGGAAACAGTGAAAAATGAAACCGCTGACGGGCCCACGAAGGACGAGGAAGATTTTGATCTTATCAATTTATCCTCAAGTGTAGAGTCATGCACTCTGGTTAGTTCAACAGAAACTGCAGTCGTACTGGAGCCTCGTGAGTTGGGCAGACCCCTGGATGTTGTAGAACCTATGGAGCTGGGAGATTGTGCCTCCGAAATACTGGAGCTTGTTATACAGAATGATGTTGAGAATTCTTCACCGGTGACCATCATAAATGACGACGATAATATCTCACTGGCCTCAGTAGAAGTGCACAGATCCGTTGAGAATTCTTCACCGGTGACCATCATAAATGACGACGATAATATCTCACTGGCCTCAGTAGAAGTGCACAGAGCTCCGTTCGACGCATTCAAAGCTACTAATAAATCTGAGCAGGACAATGTCGTATTTGCAGAGACTGCGCAGAGCAGTCACGGGGTGAACGTTTCTCACTCCTTTAACCGGTTAGGTAAAACTCCAGAATCTACCGACCTTCTTTACGTTTCTGATGATGGAGAAAACAGCTCTCTAGCAGATAGTACTGATGCCGATAGATGCGATCATTTGGAGGACCCAGAGGACCGTCAAAAGTCATCTCAGCATTTTAAAGATTTTTTTCCAGATGATACAAAATACCAACAACCAAAGGACACTGTCCCAAGTCTGGATGATTATAACGTATTCAATACAAGCCAGACAGGTCTGATAGTTCCGCCAAGCGAGTTATCCAGGATGCTCATGGGGACGCTTCGCGGTGAGCCCCCGGCTTATCTAGCCTGCTCCGATCTGCCCGGCTCAGTCGCGACGGAGCCGGGCACGGGTTTAAAGGGTAAACCGGATGGGAGGCGAATATTGAACGCATCCGCGGAAACCGCTTGCATGAGGGATCACATCAAATTGCTAAATCTGTCAGAGACTTCTGAATCCTGACAGTTATCGCAATGTTCGCCATTAATTATTTTGATGTTTCTCTTTAATCTTGCTCACTTCGTCCATTTTCACTTTTCACGTTGTTATTATATGGGTCTTTTTGTGCACTTAGAATAATAATATTATTATTACTGTTTTCAGCGTTATAACGGGTCATTCCAATAACTAAGAAAGGTGTAATTTGTTAATTGATTTCTAAAAAACACTATTGTCTCTGAATAAAGATGCTAATTGGAACATTAATCCCAGGTTCATCTCCATCGGTATAGATGAATATGTTTTTTTACTTCATGCATAACAGCGTCTGGGCTGAAGAAGAGAATATATTTGAATTTATTGGGCATCTCTCTGTAATTTTTTTGGGGAGTGAAAATAATTCTGTTTGCAGAGAATACTGTCTATGGAGAACTACAGAGATTTAAAAAAAAATCGTCAAAATTGTCGTGTCGTGGAATAGTCAAAGTTGTATGGGCATTAGAAAATTTAGGGGAGGTCAAAGAGGAAGGACATTAACTCACAGCTATGTGGCAGTCGCGGCATTTAAATTATCTAGCAAGAGATTTGTACGCCGATTGGATATGGTGAAAACAGTAAAATTAAGCGTCGATTTGTTTTTGGTAAGTGTATAATTAAACGGGTAATGTCTTCTAGAATGCTAACATACGATAAGGTAAATAATATCCACCGAAGAAAGCGCCGACAGATTTCATTGAAAGGCTCCCCAAAAGAGCATCCATATTGCAGACTGTCGCACAAGAGACTCGACTGCTCCCTGGTAAACGGAACCAATGAGACTATGGCATCCCCAAATTGGGTTTGTTGCGAGGCTGAAAGGTATGGGGAGGGGAAGTAGATGGAAAAGAAGAAAATAGGAAAGTACCTGGGTATTCAATCGGTATTGCTGGTCATCAAACACAGTTATATCCATTTCAAACAAAGTCTCAATTCTGAATGGTGGTCTTTCAGCAGGGCGATACTGAGAATATCTACCACTCCGGAACGTGTCGCAAGTATTCTGTATATTATTTTATAAAATTTAAATGTAAAATAACATAATTTAATTAGAAAAAATTTACTTGCGCACGCTGGGATTTGAACCCACGACCTCCGAATTCATGATCGAAGACCTTACCGTAGAGGTCAAGAGGAAAGGTTTTCGATTATATATGGTCCGCCTGTCAAAGTAACTTTGACATCCATATACCGACGTAGACTCAATAGCTTCTTTTCTATATTCGACATTGTATAACATTGTTTGCGAGCAGTGAACCAGTAGTTGACACTTTTCTCCATAAAATAGTGCCCTGAGAACAATAAAGGCAACACTTACTACGACTCTGTTACTATTAACAATTTAGTAGTAAATCGTTAGTGGTAGTGTTGATAGTTGCTATGGGGGCCTCAGGGTCAAGAGCGGGCCACAGCCGGGTCACTGCCACGGTAGTACCCCACCCGTAAACCACTGGCAGCAATGAACCCATAACGATAAGACATGTACGTAGGTACACATTACGCAATACGCAGACATAGGATGAACTAGAGCAACCCCCTTTTTACAAACCTCATGCAATGATGAACCCTGTCTAATTTAAAAGATACATATTATCGATAATGACGCTCAAACTTAAAAACCAGGATATTTCGTTTTTTTTCTAACGTTCGTTTTCATATAATAAGTTTTAATTTTTCAAAGCCCGCCAAAACGCTCCAAATCTATGGTCAGTCGGTTTTGATCAGTTTTGAGGTTAGAATGTCAAATGTTAAAACAAGGATGACAGTTACCGTATATATTTTTATGTTCTATTCATAGTAAACAATAACTAAAAATAAATAGTAAATTTATGTATTTTTTTCACCTTTTCAGAAACTTTAACTCAAAGAATAATAATAGTATTGAACATTAACATTATCATGATATTCGTATTGATAATGGGTTTGCTTATGAATACTCTAATTTCTGTTGTTAATAAAAGTTTTTTTTTATTAATTGTTAAAAGGAAAAAATGTTTTTTTTATTTTTTATATTGAGCAACAATTATAGATTTTAAAGTTAAATTTAAATTTCATCGAAACTAAAAAATGACATTATTTAAAATACAAAATAAAATTGAAAAATAAAAATGTCCATACTAATTCAAAAACAGAATACGCACTTGACGTTAGATGTTACAAATGTGATGGTATCAACATAACAAGGTGTTTCGATGAGATGATTTTTTATTCACCTTTGAATAATGATTTATTAATTCTACGTAATGTAATAAAAGTTATATATATAATACAGGATCGGCGTTTGTTGATCTATATGAATATATATTTTTGAAGCCGCTATATTTTTCAGTGGAGTTCCTTACTGAGGTCACCTTATCGTAAAATATTATAAAACATTAAAAAAAATTGAGCTTACATATTTTCTTTTAAATTTCAACATATTGCATTTTTTGTCTGTTCAACTAGAAAGATCTTCACGTTTTAGGACAGTCAATTGTTATTTGTTATATAAAACAAACAGTTCGTTTTGAACCACTAATTAATTTTAAAATTCATCACCGACTGGTTTGCTTATCCCAAGGTAAATTTAAAACGAAAATACATACTCGTGAAACATAATATAATAAGAGGAAGATAAAATATAAAACGAATCATTGGAACATTGAGACAGCGATATACTTAAATGTAACTGAATGGGACAACATATAAAAAAAGAGAACGTCAAAGGACTGATCGAAAACCGTTAGAGGTTCAAAAGAAAGGGTTTGTTTTATTTAATAAACATGTCAAACCACAAAGTAATTGCTTTCTACGAAAACAAACAATAATTTATTTAATAACCCACCAAACTAACTAGGCGCATGCTCCTATTTTGGTGGTAGAACGTAATTATCGCAATAATAGTTACAATAATGATGATGATAACGACAATAAATGAGCTACCATTCTACATCTCCATTCCATTATTTGTGCAGCTGTCCAGTTATTGGTGGCTGACGGATTGTGCTGGGTGGTGGTGGTGGTGGTGGGCAAGTCCGGAGATGTCAAGTTGGATAACAGCAGAATCCAATTTATCTGCTTGTCGAAGTCCGGTCCTCTTCGTATGGTACTCGTATTCTTCAACTAACCACTGCCAATATGACGAACTGTTCTCTATTGGGCTATTGGCTGCAGGGGAGATGACCCATCCTCTGAGTGTGTTGATGGCAAAAGTCAGGATTAATGGATGCTAGGAATAAGGACGGTTTGATGGGTATTTTTTTCTTCGTGTTGTTGTTCATCTTCATCTCTTTTTTATTCTTCTTCTGCGTTAATTTTTAAGGTTAAGGAACTTTTGGCGTAGGCCTCCCTCGATTGTCTTATGTTGAGTCGACAGATCGCTTTAAATTTTCATCCTACGACGTCTGACGGTCCGGCGGAGATTGGAATAACAATGTCGGCCACTATAAATCCCCAACAATGAAAGTATTAGGAGAGATGGGAACATCGCAGTCCAGAAAATACACTCTGTACTGCTGTCGTTCTCTTATATTTTACCCATGATGTTTTTTTCACAGCATCTTTCCTTGCTTTATTCACCCCCTATACTCTGTAAAGAACATTTTAAAATATAATAACTCTGAGAAAATAATTAAACAAAAATACTGTTTTTGTCTTAATGTCAAGTACCAGCGGCCTCATTATCGCAAGGTAGGTTTTCTGAAATTCTATTGTCGATTTTTAGCTTTAATTGCTTTGATAAATGAAGTTATCCTGAACAAGTTCTTTCTAATAGCATAATAATGACACTGTATGGCGTAGCAACTGTGGTTTAGTGGTGGAATACTCGCATGCCACTTGGGCGGCCTGGGTTCGATTTACACTCACTGTAATCTTTTTAGTTGTGTTTTTCTTTTTTTTTTTAATTGAAGGTATTTAAAAAAAAAATGGAGAGGTTTAAAATATTCGCAGCAAAACGGTTTATTTTTCATGCCGAATGTCCGATCTTGAGTATTCTATATCTTTTAAAATACACGTAAAAGATTAACAAGCAATGTTTTATAAAGAGTTCAAAATTAACCAGGTGGTTTGGGTGATCGAATCAGTTACTTATTTTGTCAAAAATATGCTGGTGTTGAAATAAAAGTTGTTACTAGCCGGCGTCGCCCGAGTTTCAATACGCTTTGTCAGAAATATATATGTTTTCTTTTGACCCGTTTTATATTATTGAACAACAGTGAGTGGCACCTTGCCTTGTTGTTTGAAGGTAAATAGAATTATGACTTCGGGATAATGTTTTGGGTGGTCCGTGATATAAAGTCTTCGGGGATGATTTTACGGGAGTCAAAACCTGATTTGATTAAGATTTCATAACTTTTCAACAAATTAATGGCTTAGTAACTAAAAAGCTTTTAAATATCCTGTATGTTACAACCTTAGAGTAATTATTACTCTAAGGTTACAACTGTCAAATTGAATAAACTTTCAGCAGGCTACCCTGCCTGTCGGCTGTCGGCTGTCGGCTGTTGGCTGCTAGGTTGGTAGCTATAGTTGCTGGGTTCACGTTGATAGGTTTCCGCCCGCATACGGCGCACCGCACACTACGTACTTTGTTTGCGCTGTGCGCTGTACGAGTATACCGCAGCAGTACGCACATGCAGTATGGTAATGACTAGGATGCCCGCCTTACGAGTATTGTGTAGATTATTGTGAATAGAATCTGTTGTCACATGCACAGCGGTCGGAAGGTGCGCGTTGTTTGCCGGCCGAACCGCAGAGCGCCGGTCGTAAATCCAAACACTCGGACTTTATAGTTATGGTGCCATTGCTCGGTTAGCAGTTAGCAGTTAGCAGTTCAGGTGACAGAGAGTTCAGCGAACTGGACAGATGGACTGTTTACATTGTTAGAAACTATTGGCTTCTTCTGGTATCTGTGACCGTTTGTTTCGATTCCCTCGTATTTGTCAAATGTAAAGAGTCATGGTTGCATTATATTTGTCTGCAATGTTTGTCACCATTACATCCCGTATGAGCGATGAATATAAATCGTATTAAAGCTCGAGTAATGTTTTATTAACTTACACGGGGATAATCGATGAAAAATATAGATAAGTACATATATCCGGTCAGTGGCTGAGTCGGCATCGCGTTCGGGTCTCACACGGGCGTTGTGATTTCAATTCCTCGCTTGATTAAACCCTCTATCACGACACAAGCAACTTTAACCGCTAAGTATGGTGGTATTAGATGATTTTGTTTAAATATTGTGAGGTTATTCATAACCCGGCATACATACTCGTATATACATTTTTTGTTATTTTTTAATTTTATTTATTGGGTTTATGAGTTTGGTACTGAGTTTACATTAAGTTTGTTGTATATCTACATGTAGAGAATTAAAAATTTAAGATAACATAATTAGAAATAGAAACAGAAGCATTTTAAAAACATTATAAAGTTTCATGTTGGAGGAAAAGGTAAAAGTAGATATTTAATAAATGTATAAAAAAAAGTTAGTAATAAAATCGTAATTCGAATACATAAACATATTTATATTTTAGTTTAAAAATAAATAAAAATAATAACGAAATAAGTTAATATATTAATAATAATCTCTTTTACGACGTAAGACACTCTTTGAAATAATTCCCTCGTTTTGCAAATAACCAATTTTGAACACTGATGGTATAAAGACTTCGATTTCCTAGTATCAGTACTCGTTGAGTAGAACGTTTTGGGAGTAAATATAAGAGAACTGTCGTTGGGCGAAGGCTGTTTTCGTTTGGGAATTATGCATTTTAGGTGTGGTGAGTAGCGGATGTAAATTTTTTTTGTGCTATATTCATTACATAATTTTTCCATGTGTACTCGAGAATAGTCTTTATATATAGCTGTCGAATGTCTAGGATTGCGAATTTATTAAGTGGCTCTGATGGGTATGATCGATGACATATGGATATTATTCTTAGCAATAGTTTTTGAGTTGTGACCATGGGATAAAAAAATTGACGATGCACAACCTCCCCTTCCCACAATACCCACATATAGCGATATTTTATATTATTTCAAATAATTTGGCAATAAAATCTTTCCGGGAACAACGACGTATTTATTGCTAGAGGCTATATAGTTATATAAATATAGGAGTTCTAGGGCAGTCTGTCAGTAAGGAGTAGGCTTGAGAGTGGGTCGGTGGTTTGGAGCCCACATCAGGTGAAGTATTCCCTCATGTTGGAGAGAGTTCAGAAGAAATTTTTAAGATTTCTTTATTTGAGGGAGTATGGCTTCTACCCGTGGCTCTATCCTACCGACTTTCTCCTAGGTATGCTCGGAATGAACCATCTGCGGGTCAGAAGGGATGTACACATTGTGACACATTTCTTCAGACTGATTCGCGGATGGTTCGAAAATTCGGCTGTCATGGAGAACATTCATTTCTATGTTCCCGATGGTTATCTCCGTCACCGACAGCATAGACTGTTTTATCTCCCGGCCTGCAGGACCAACTTGCCAATGGTCATGCCGGTGGGGAGGGCAATCTTGCTGTTAAATAGAATCACTTCGGATATCGACATATTTAGCATCAATGAAGCTGCATTTAAACGTAAAGCTTTGTTGCTACTTGTATAATACCAGTATGCCTTGTACACAATTTACTGAGATTATGTATGTCTAACTTATTTTTTGTTTTTGTTTTTGTTTTAATTTTTATTATTTTTTATAAGTAATTATTTTGGATATTGTACATCCTGTACCATCTTTAAAAATGCTTTAAAATGTAAATTTTGTAAAATTTTTAAAAAGAATAAAGAGTTGAATTGGATTGAACACATGCTTTAGTAAAAGTAAGAGTTAAAGGCCTTGCTAAAGTTAAATTTCATAAATTGCGTTTTTCAATCAATTTAACTGCCTGTTTTACGGCACTTCTAACTTTAGCTCATACTTTCCGAAAACCGATAGTTACTCGGCCATTTTAACATATTTGACAGTTCTATCGACGGAATTGCTCGTTTCAATGTTTCTTACGATTTATTTCACGAATAATCTAATAGAATATGATCATAATGACGAAAAATTCTACATCCAATAATATGTATTCAGCGAAAAACGAAAACATTTCGACCACGTATAAATAATATATTAGATATGTTTTCAGGTTTTCACGGCCAAACGCATTTTTTTGGCTACAGGAGGAAGCGCAACACGGCATGATATCCCAAAAAATAATATATTGTGCTTATTTGGGACGATTCTGAATTTCTGGCTTCTCAAAGCAATGCCTAATTTGGAGAAATATTTTGCTTTCTCGACTGACCATACTAATAACAATTACTTTAGAAAATGTATACTTGAAACAGCGCATGGTCCTATTTAATAAACGAGTTACTATAACCGACTGTTAAAATTTAAATTTAGCACATGATTTAGCTATCTGTTGAAACGGACGGCCCCTAAATTTCTACAAAGTGTTCTAAATCATATTACAAGCTGTCAACGAGATTCCATGCCAGGAGATGCCAATTTGAATATCGCGGCCCAAAACATCGAACATTGTAACAATAATTTCAGGACTGAGTCATTCAAAAATTCCCTTGTACCTAGACTTCACGCAGAAGGTAATACATTTTCAGATATAGAAGATATATTCAACTGCTCGGAATACAAATACAAACAGACGATTATTGCATACATTCTCAACAATTATTAAGATATGTGTCTAGAGTATAAGTATCAGTGAATGTGAGGTATGTTTTGAATAATCGCCTCTGTAGCAAATTACTTGGAATGGCACTTAAATCCTGTATTTGTTTGTTATACAAAGGAAATATTTAGTTGTTGTATTTCATGAAGGCTATCTATTTTTTCTGTATCTACTGTGATGTGTTTTGCACCTGTGGGACTATTGTAACTAACTATATGTATAAAAACCCATACAAGGCATATATAATATAATAAATAAATAAATATTTTATATACATAGGTAATCAACTCAACTGTATCTTGTTGGGACAGGTTGGTAGGCCAGGTAGTTATCCCATTTCTAGCACTACAGTTTCAGAAAAATGAAAACGGCAAGACTTTGAGTTCCGATGGAGCACGGTTGAAGATAAACTGATCCTAGAAAATGGTCAGAATGCAGATCATCACATATTCTTAAGAACTAAACACACATACCTATTTTGTAACTACCATAACATTGCATATCTAGTTAGCAACATTCAATTCATAGAGAAAATGAATTATTAGTGCACGGAATAATTAGAAAGATCTCGTAAAATATAGATAAGTTGATATTATCAATAAAATTTACAAGGAATACTTTGTGTACACAACTGTTCAATATATAAACATCAACGTGATTCGGAAGCGAAGCTTCCCTCATCAGGATACACAGTATACTAAGGTATAATGACAAGTATAGACAAATAATAAACATAGAAAAATATTCATTTAAGAATAGACAAATTACAAACCTGAGCAAAATTATACAATAAGTGATGTTAATTATTTGTTCTAATGATCCTTTATTTTTAATTAATTACTTAGCCACGGTCAAATGAATCAAAAGTCGGAAGTCGGAATAATAGAAGAGAATTTATGAAACGATGTATGAATGTAAATGAAACAAGTAGTTATTATTCTTCACGGAATACATTTTTTCAATTCCTCGGATTTTGTGAAGTTTTACTTGGACCGTAGTAACAAGCACTACTAAGAAAAATCCAGTCCATTTTTAAAAAAATTTATGAACAATGACGTTCAAAATTAAATACCACTATATTTGTTTTTTTTCTAAAGTTAGTTTTCATAGTTTAATTTTTCAAAGCCCGTCAAAATGCTCCAAATCGGCTTTGATCAGTTTTAAGGTTAGAATGTCATATGTCAAAACAAGGATGAGCTTTACCGTACATAATTTTATATTATTTTCATAGTAAAGCATAACGAAACATAAGCAAAAAAATTATGTAGCTTTTTAGGAACTCGAAGAATAATAATAGTATTGAGCATTAACATTATGAAAATATCCACATTGACAATTGGTTTGCTCATGAATTCTATAATTTCTGTTTTTAATAATATATTTTTTTTTATATTGAACAAAAATTATAGAGCTTAAAGTCACCCAAATTAAGTTAAAATTTCACCAAAGCTAAAAAAAATACATATTTAAAATACAAAACAAAATGGAAAAATAAAAATGTTCATACTAATCCAAAAACAGAATACACGCGTGACTACAGATGTACCAAATACAATGGTATCAATATAGTAAGGTGTTTTGATGAGATGACTACTTATTCACTTTTAAAGAACGATTTATAAATTCTACGTATAAATTATATACAATAAAAGTTACATATTCAGAATCCGTTTTTGACTGGAGTTTAGAAATTTGCAGGAATAGCTTTATAATTTCTTATCTTGTTTTATGGGTACCGGGCCAGCCAATTTCGTGAAAAAAGTTGTTCGAATTTTGGCGCTGTGAAAGAGTGCAAATGTAAGAAAGAAAACAAAAAAACAGTGGTCAAAAAGAAAAAAAGTTTTGCGAAATTTTACCCGTGTGTATTTGAGTGAAAAGTGGACGTATTCAAAATTGTAACAACAAAAATTAAATGGCAAAATAAAGAGTGGATAGCAAAAATTCAAACATTCTGTATAATATTTCTATTTTTGCAACTGTTAATACATGGTTGAATTCTATTATAATTATTAAATAAAATACACTTTTTTAAACTCTATTCCACTTTTATTGGCCGTGACCGGTTTCAACATGTGACGTCTATCTTCAGACTGGTACAATTAATTTTTAAACTACGGTTTATGTACAATTTTGAGTTCTTGTTATTGGAAAAAAGAATCCAATAAAATGATGGTTTTTTTACCCCTGTTACCCAGAATTGTACAATTGACAAATCTTTGTATTAAATCAAGATACGGTGTTAGATTATTTTTTCTTGTTTTGAATAATATATGATTATTACTTTCAGTACAATTCTCTATTGGAATGCTATGAATGGACCATTAATTAGTCTGACAGTTAGCGGCGGCTTGTGGCTTATTAACTGGGGGTTCAGTCAGAAATTCACGAGAAGATATTATATTTCATCAAAATGTACTTGTTGTCTGCGAATCGTTGAACGCAGCGGCAGTCGCATCATTTAAATAAAGTTGGTGGGAGGGGCACTGTAATAACTAGCGACTAGAGACAATACGGCGTTTGTCAATACTTTCTTAACAATACGAAAATATGAATATGTATTATAATCTGTTCGTTTTACTTGTATATTTACAAATGCCATTAAAAGTAAACGTTTAGAGAAATCCAGGAACAAAAAAACAATAAATTACAAATATTTACTAGTTTACTACTAAAGTAATTTTTTTCTTCTTTTTTTTTATATGAATACCCCACAAGATTCCCAACCGCCTGGAGCCAGTGAGACTATGGCATCCCCAATTGGGGAATGTTGTGAGGCTGAAGGTATTGGGGATGGGAAGGAGAAGGGAAGAGGAAGGTGGGGAAAACACCTGGCTATTCAGATCTGGTCACCAAACACGGCTGAAGGCAATTTCAAACAACGTTTCAATTCTGAATGGTGGTCTTTCACCGGGGCGATACTGAGAGTAACTTCCGTTCTGTAACGTGCGCAAATATACACATTCTTTTTAAATGAATTAATTGTGAAACAGCGCAAATTAATTAAATAAAATGTACTTGCGCACGCCGGGATTTGAACCCGTGACCTTCGGATTCGTAGTCGAGAGCCTAACCCCTCGACCTAGGAGGCCGTCCATCGTTATTGTAAAAAGCTCAGTCGGCTGTCAAAGTGACTGGTAGGGCCATCTCGGTGACACTCGTCAAACTTTCGTGGTCACGTTCCTTCGTTAGCGCTGAGCAGAAACTTCAATATGGCTCGGCCTAGGTTATTTAATTTCCCCGTGTTGTTTAGTATTTTTGTTTGTACTAAGTATTTGCTTGGGATCGTGAGCCCATATGTGCCGAATCCATTCGGTACACCACCTATAAGAATACCACGTTGCTCTTCGACCGTAGTGTTCGGTAGCGTGGATTTTAAACGCAATTTTTTCACGGCGCGCTGTTTGTTATAATGCAAGTTAGTCTTACGTTTTCATCTTTGTATGGAAGTTCACTGCACAATCCCTCTTTAGACAATTCCACTACTCGTCTGACAGCCTGTCTTTCTCGGGAGCTCCCAGGCATAACATGCAAAGCGTGCGATCGTCATACATGCGCTCCAAAGGCACTTCAAGTTGTAATTATCATTACACCGGTTAAATTAGGGACTGTGAATCAATTTCAAAGAATGCATCTGTCTCGTGGCTGTGACGTAACATAATCCTCCGCCATGATAATTATCATCCCGCCATTTCCATTACGTGTGAGAACAATACTGACATCTGGCGCTGAAAAATGGCAGCAATCTGCTGCTCGAGAAGTGGGTACTCCTGCTCCTGGTGACTGCTCTCCATACGTTCATTTCATAGGGGTGCACCTTTAGCGAATTTATTAAAATTCATTCCTTATAAAAGAATTAAAGACTGCGTTACATAAGTGCCCCGATCGGACGTATTCTCATTAAATGTGACGTGATGTCAGGATAATCATTATTAAACGTTTCTACAGAACCAACACAATGCAGTACTTACCTACCCCGTAGAATATAAGATTTGTGAATACCCATCATTCAATATCGAACAGACATTGTTCATGTAATTTTTTCAATTGGATTCGGAAATATCAAAGACTAGAACCGTAATTTTTTTAATGAAAGTTGTAATAATAAAGATACTCCGTTCCTGTACCACTGAACAAAACTGAAACATTCAGAAACACATAAAATTTCGGGTACCAATACGTATTACCAATTCCGATATGTAAAAAAACTTCGGATCAACAAAAGCACATATACCCAGGAACGAATTCTTTAATAAACTACCGAAAAAGATTAGATTCGTCAATGACAACTTTATGGAATTCGTAAAACAACTAAAAAGAGCACTGAAAATTTAAACTAAAATAAATAAACACAAAAAAAATCTAAATTACAAAATAAATTACCGCCCCCCATACACACAAGCATATCTTTTGATGGGGTGTCGTTATTTAAAAAATGTAGTTATAAAAGTACATATTTATTACTTATATTATAAAAATTAATTATTATAATAAACGTGAATTATGTTATCATTTTTTTTTTTGGAAAAATTAAATGTTTGCAAGTTTGAAAAAAAAATCTCATTTTGGATCAAGAAGATAATTCAAATCAAAGATTACTTGAATAACTATGTATTTTAGGGTTGCAGGTTCAACTCCAGCGCAGAACAAAAATAAATTAACACTTCTTTGTTTAAATTTAATCCCTTACCTGTAATATAATCTTGTACAGCCGATTAATCTTGCATGATAAGGAACTCCAGTGAAAAATATAATAGCTTTAAAAATATATTTTCATATAGATCAGATAACGCCGATTCTGAATATATATATGTAGAATTTATAAATCGTTCTTTAAAAGTATATATAAAATCATCTCATTAAAACAGCTTGTTATGTCTTAATGTTTAGATTGTAATTCTAGTTATGGTTTTACATGAATAGAATATGAAATTATGCACGGTAAAACTCATCCTTGTTTTGACATTTGTCATTCTAACCTCAAAACCGACCGGCCCCTTGACTTTACAACTATCGCAAGATGAATGATACCTACATAAATATTACTTTTGTGTGATTTAAAAAAACTGCAATCCTCCACAAAGAATGATCTTATACGTTATGTATATATCGATCATGTACGAGTATATACCGATCGCCAGGTGCTTGTAAGAAATAAAATAGTGATCATTACAATGGCTTTTCACTATTTAAATTATGCTTTCCTTACCCGCATAACAGTGGGTTGCTTATGTATGCGAACTCGTAGTATTATATGACATCACATACTCATTCAAACAAATTATTCCCTTCCTTTAAAAAAACGTATCTGCATATACCCGCAGATAATCTCATTAAACTAGCTTTACACACGCCATTTCTAAAGATTAACCAACGAGATCGACAAGAACAACTACAATATTATTATGCGAGAACTGTGTCATGTTAACAAAACGAGTTGTTTTAAGTTTCACCGATATTTCAGCTGTGAATAAATTATGAAAATAATGTCCCGTTTCACGCATATTCCCGGAATCTTGTAAAACATAATTAAACGGGAAACTGACCATCCTCAATGTCCTTTAAATAAGAGACTGGTACAAGGAGACACAGACTGGTTTGCTCGCTGTCCGTTCAATTATTACACGGGGGTACAGGGAATAACTCGTTTGGACCCGGACCCCGAAGTCCCGCAAAGCGTTTGGGTCTAAATCTCGCGAGACCGGACCTGTCAATGGGAACGTTTGCTCGATATTCAAATCTGGCGCCAGATGTCGGTCCGTTTAGACGCTCTCACTGAGCAGGCCGCCCAACCTGTTTCAAACGAAATTGAAATCAAAACGTTTCCCCAATATACTCATTACTCGCATTGCTTCGCTGTCTCTTCAGCGAAAGGAGATAAGACTTATTAATTGACTTGGAAATTTATTGAGATTCACTAGTCCGTAGATAATATATATTTTGACAATATATGCGTCTTTTCTAATTATTATAACACTATTTGATAAACTTTTTTCATATGTGCAAATAATTTATTTTTTTTTATTTTAGAAAAACAGTAAGAGAAATCTATATACCATTAATAATTTATTTTTTTTATAATAAAGTCATGGAGTTGTGAATTCGAGCTTGTCGTTTGGGTACCACAATTGATTTGACAGCTAAATTAACTATCTCTAAACAAAGAAACATTCATAATTGAATTAAAAAAATATATACTTTGTTTTCATTACTTTATAAGCGATACTTTCTTAGACAGACAGGGAAACATTCATTTTTATATATATCGATAAGTAGTCAATAAATTTCTTAATAACAAAATTTTTATTATTTCCATCCCAATTTTAGTGTTGAACGGTTGAATTTGGCAGGACTCCAACGTAAATCATTAAAAAATAGATTGGTACTTTGTGAGTTATCTAAAAATTTCATCAATCTATGGTGAAAAAATAATCGTATCTGGGGCTCAATAAACATAATATTTATCTTCAACTGTGAAAAATGTACTCTGTTATCCAATCTCGAGAATATCATTCACCCAACCTTATATTATGTCCTAGCACCTGCCCCTGCTTTCTGCAGCAACCCCTCGCACCTAGCTCCACGCACCTCGCACGCCATGTTACATGGTATCGAAATTGACTAGGTAAGAAACCCCTTGCATAATATCATAAAGAAAAGAAGCCGAAACTGCCGTTGGGCCATTGGAATGATTTATTTAATGATATACTCGAAATTAAGTCATGTAAACTGCCAAATTATAGATATTTTACGAATAAACGCGTTACAGGTTCTGATAATACAAATTGATCGACCTAGAGCGAGTTTCATTGCGAATAAACAATATTTTATTGTCGAATTATGTCTGAAATGTTGATTAACGGGGAAAAGTGATGTGTTCATTAATAGTTCTCAAAGTAATAAGGAACTCCAGTCCTTTTATTTATTTTTTATCAATAATGACGTTCAAACTTAAATACCAGCATATATCGTTTTTTTTTTTTCTAAATTTAGTTTTGATAGTTAAAATGATTTTTCGAAGGTTAAATTTTTCAAAGCCCGTCAAAACGCTCCAAATCTATGGTCGGTCGGTTTTGATCAGTTTTGAGGTTAGAATGTCAAATGTCAAAACAAGTATGAGCTTTACGGTACATAATTTTATATTCTATTCATAGTAAACCATAACTAAACATAATTAATAAAATTAAGCACCTTTTTAGAAACTTCAACTCAACGAATAATAATAGTATTGAGAACTATTAACATTATAACAATATCCGTTTTGATAATTGGTTTACTCATGAATACTCTAATTTATTTCATCAATAATAGTTTTCTTATATTGAATAACAATTATAGAGCTTAGAGTAATATTTCTGTTTTTCAACCCATTAATAAAATACCCTGCGGTAGAGGCAAAATGTGATTAATTACCCATTTACATTTATTAATATATATATTGACATGGATTATATAATTGCTGAAAAGCTGTGCCTACCTTAAGAAAAACTAACCATTAAAATAATGTATTTTTCAATAAATTTGATTAGTAATTTGTACCCTCATTTATTCAGATGATAATAAAATGGCAATATTCAAATATTCAATGCACAATTCATACTCAAACATGAAAAAACTTCACGCAGCCTACCTTTGGCCATAGAGAAATACTGTTAATATATGTATATGATACAGGAACTATAAATTGTCATTTATAAAGAAAAAAATGCAGCGGTTAAATTTAAAAATTAGGGTTACACCAAGCTTATCAACCAAACGAAGGCTTGTTGGTAAGACTGTCTCCTTTATTGGAAGCGATCTTCCCAACAAGCCCTCCATTGATATGGTTGGTGTAACTATAAGTGACCAGCTCAGGTATGGGGGCTCCATCGACGCCAGAGTAAAGTTAGCTTCTCAGAAGCTGGGCGTACTGTACAGAGCCCGCAGATACTTTAATAGTACACAACTGCTGACCCCGTACAAATCTCAAGTGGGCCCCACTGTAGAATTTGGCAGCCACCTCTGGTCGGAATCCCCAAATTATCTGAAAAAAACCCTTGACTCTGTTCAGAAACGGGTGGTCCGTTTGATAGATTCTCAACAAACGGATTGCAATCTTTGGAGCACAGACGTCAGGTGGGAATGCTGTCCTTGTTTTACCGGTATTTAAATGGAAGATGCTCTGAGGAACTAGCGTCATCGATCCCTTCGCCACCGGTGCACAATCTGGTCGTATGCATACAGTTGACATTTTTCAAATGAGATCGGGTCGCTTCTACGACTCGTTCCTGTGTTCAACAACTCGGCTGTGGAATGATCTGCCGGCCTCTGTGTTTCCTCCATCCTACAATATGGGTCTCGTCAAGATGCAGGTTTACTCCTTCCTATCCTCTAAAATACCCCCCACACAGCATCCCCAAAGATGATATACGCCTTGAGGGAAATTATTTCCCGTGAAGATAATGTAAAAAAAAATCTTTGGGAAATGTGAAAAAATGTTTTCAAGTGGCCCTTGTAATCCGCCGTCTGTAAGTTATTACCGTTATTGCATTGTCTATGTTACTTTAATTAAATTGTATATCTATCAGCAAAAGAAATTTTATGAAATCACTATTGTATAACATTGCTAAAACATAATATCATACGAACTTCATTCATAAGCGAGTTCGCGTATCTTTCTCTAACGATCTCCCGAAATAACGGCCGACGAAACAAAAATAAAAACCTCAAGCCTGAACCTTCCCTTGTTTCGCGCCAGATCCGCCGGGTTATTGCACCCTCCGGAGCAGGAAGGCTTCCTGGGTGGTTTTTTGCTCCGGGAGCGCAGGAGAGGGGGAGGGAGCGGGTGGTTCGGGAGATTGCAGCGATGAATCTTGAACCGGAGGTACGGATTGTATAAAAAAAGGTTTCGAACGACAGCAGGTGAATCAGTGAAGGTGCGTGAAGAATTTAGTAGTGAAGAAATGTTTTTTTAAATGAATTAAAACATTACTTCGAATTCATCACTTTATTAATATAAACAGATATCAACAACTTTCGAAAGCGATGCTTTCTTCATCAGGAATATATAGAATTCTAAAAAATAATAATGTGAAGTATAGACAATGATAAACATAGCATACAATAATGTAAGAATAGACAAATTATAAGCATAAACAAAAATTGATTAAAGTAGGTAAGTAATTAATCAAAAAATGTAAATTAAAAAATTATTACAAAACATTGAGAAACAAATTTATACAAGAAATTACAAAAAAATATTATTATTAAAATTAATATTAATATGAAAAAAAATATTGGAATTCACTTTGTGTCGTCATTATTAATAAATTAATTAAAAATTAGTTTGTAAATACCACTTTACTAATATATACACATCAATATATTTAGAAACCGATGCTTTCCTCATCAGGAATATACAGAATATCTACATATTCCAAAATTTACCACTTTATTAATATATATAATTAAATAAAGTTTTGAATACAAATTATTTTTTTAATTCATTCACTATTTAATACATAAATTTCGGAAACGAAGCTTCCCTCATCGGTATAAATAGTATACTATTAAGATATAAAATACATATTATTCGTTTTATAGAAAATGACACCGGAAAGTACATTTAAATTAATTGAAGGAGTTATTTTATTTTGTTTTTTATGTGTGTTTATATTAGTAATTGGGAGCTGTTTTTACTAGTTATCCACACAGTGGAATACATGATAAGTAACACAGTTTAAATAGATCTTCATAGGAAAAAACGCAAAATGTAAAGGCACTTAATATAGTACCTTCATTTGTTAACGTTGTGTTTTAGTGTAAAAATATTCGTTTGATGTTTCCAGCCGGTTTTATATGTCCGAAATGCCGACATTGAACCATTTTGGAATAAACGGTATTCCAGCATTGCCCACTTACAATTGTAAAAGTGAAGCATCTAGTTACCCACCTACTTGAATGAAAATCAAAAGATAACATATTCGTAATAGTTTATCAAAAGGTGACCACTCCCCGCCCTGTGGACGCGCGCCGCGCACGCGCCTTCTTCCTTCCTGATTGCGGCGGCAGATGTACGCGCCTGCTCACCAGCAACCAGCTAACCGGCAACCCTCCATCAGCCAGCCAGCCCGAGCAGACAAGCCGAACCAGCAACTGCCGCAGCCGCAGCCGCAGCCGCATGCCGTCGGTGACCTGTTGCGCACATGCTCCGCGCGAGAGTACGACGTAAGGAGGTTACATACAGGGTGCTCCTTTAAACACACTACTCACCACCCTACACAGTAAACCATGGGTGATTGTAATGTTGTATCCCAAGCACTGAACAGGAAATCCGTAGAAGAGTGATCTAAATCGTGTTTATATAAAACTAAGCCAAATTACACAACCCCCCAACAGGCCAATGCCATTGATGCATTGATTATCGATTTAAGATAGAATTCGTATAATTTAATCTAATGTATTTATTTATCGAAGAAAGCAACCACTTTGTGGCTTCACATTATAATTTAAATGAAACATTTTATTTTGTTTCGTTTAAACTAAAGTATTTTCTGGCGTATTCGTGCAATGGTTAAGCATTCCGTGGTGTACATATTAAATGGAAACATATTTTATGGCATTTTCATGCAATATTAAAGTAGTATTTTGACGAATCCATGCAATGGTAAAGAGTACAAGTGGTAAAACTTTTTTTTAACATGTTGTTGCAATGGTAATTTTTTTTTTGATAAAAAAATAATTCACCCCGTACGTAAAATATATTATGCACCCATATTTGTATTAATTGTGTATGGGTGAGGGAACCATCCTATCATTGCGCAATGCGCTGCACACACACACACACACACACACACACACACACACACACACTGATATAAATGCCCACTCATTATTTATTTTTTTTTAAATTTGGTACATTGATTTGAGGCATGTTTTGGGGGAAATGAATTCAGGTCGCTTCGGTCAGGTATCCTGATTCTCACACCCGCCTACTAAGGAGAACACGATTTACACGAACAAGATCTGTCGTGGTATGTCTTTGGAGGGAGAAAGAGCTCCAGACGACAAACCCGTTCATTGTAAAAACTCTGATCATTCAAGTCATCTTGAAATTAATTAAATATTTATTAACTAACTAACCATTACGCTGTGTCGCCGGAGAGGACGGACCGCCAAACAACTCGGTCTCGGCAAATACTCCTCGCGTTATTCGCATTCATAAATACTCTTAAGTTATTCTAACATGGTCCGACTCGAGTATTTGGTACACTTGAACGTTCCATGTCTTCCTCGGGCATCCCCGGCTTCTTCTTCCATTCACATTCACGTCATATATTCTCCTTTCCCTTCCTTTTTTTTTACCCACCCCTACATGTCCAAATCATATAATTGTCTCTTTCTTAATCTTACTCATTACGCTCACATCAGCCATACATTTTTACCGAATCTTTAAAATTTTCACGTGGCCATATATGGTTTTATCACACGTAAACCTATCTTAAAAATCACAAAAACGTTGAATACTTAGTTGGGGTTTCGTTCTTAACCATGCGTCTAATCTGAACGCTGAAAACTAAGTATGCACATAATACCTTGTAGGTACTTCTCACTGCATATTAGGATTTCATGAAATACTAGCTGATTTGACAGCGAAAGTAATGCCTTGTGATGACTATTACTATCTCTAAACTATGAAACAATCATTTGAAAGTTTTATTCCATTATAAACATTTATTTTTTCAAAATGCATCTTCTAAATAATGAAGTTCTTAAGTAGGTACCTACTTGTGTTATCAATTTTGAAAATATTCTACCCAAAAAAACCTTTTCGAATATGTAATCTATGGGCTAATCTCAATACAACATGGCATGTTCAATGTGTTTCCTACTAATTTTAAAACGTTATAGCAACAGTTTTACACATTGGATTTCATTCAAACTATTCTCTAAACCTTTCTGTTACTAATAAGAACAAACTGTTCTATTTTCAGTGATATTGGTGTAATAATTTTCGAGAGAAAAGAGGACACACAGGCAAACATTCGTTTTTATATATAGTGTAGAAGATTGGGTTTATTAAATGATTAGAAGGAAACCTGGGTTTAAGATATAGGTGGGGTAGTCGTTAAACAGTATATGATAAGTTGGTCGAAGGTTAGAGGTGAATACGATTATTATAATTAAATTATTAAATAATATGTAGTGTTCAGAAAATTAAAAGGTTGCAGTTGAATTCTTACCTTTTTTATACCAAAATAGCGGTAGGCGCGGGTAGGTAGCTTGACTACTAACAACCTTCAAAGCACTCCGGGGAAAGGCACCAGCCTATATAACTGAACTACCATATGTATCCGACAAGACCCAGGTGAGGTGAGCGGATTTGAATGCTGCTAACCGATTAGTTGAACCCTCTCGGTCAAATAAACCCGTGTACTATGATCGCACTTTTCATGTTTCTGGCCCGGTAAACTGGAATAAGCTTTCCCCAAATATTGCTAACATCCAGAATTTAGCGGAGTTCAAACGGATCTTAAAAACCAAATTGTTCGAAAAACCTTATCCCATATAAAACATAACTTGCACGTGGAAGCAGAATTTGAGACCAATTTTTCTTTTGATCCTCCATAGCTTATTTAGATGTGGTTTTCTCCTCCTTGTTATTCAATGCCCTTAGTATCCAGTGGAAAACCATGTATACAATATTATCTTGCTATATTCTTTATATTTAATTATTTACACCTTACCTTCAAAATTTGTTATGTTATAATATCTAAAATGTTCCTCTAAGTGAGTCTGCTTCTCGTGAATATTTTAAATTATGGTTTTAATTTACATGCATGTAATATATATGTTATTTTTCTTAAGTTGGGGTATTTTGTGTAGATTTTCTTGCTCTCTTGATATTTGTACTTTACATTTGATTATGTATCCCCCGGGTTTATTCTAAATTGTTATATGGTATTTATTCTAAATTGTGCATGTAAGTGAGTCTGCTGCTCGTGAATATTTTATGTCATAGTTTTAATTTGCATATACATATATTTACTATAATAACAGATATACTATGTAGTATATCTGTTATTTTACAATTATATTATGTTAGGTTAGTTAATGTAAAGACCACTTGAGGCGAACCTTCACAAAATTGCCTTATAGAAATTAACTCTTAGTATTTTATTCTTATTGATATATCTTTTAACTCTTTATCGCATTTTTCATAACTTTAGTCTAATTCTTCATTTATTTATTAAGTCCGTTTAGTGATTTTTTTTTGTCAAAATATCGACATTTCTGCTGTTGCACAGAAAAGGTAAAAAAAAATAATACAACAGAAAATATGCGATTATACTCGAATCTATAAATGGCTTCGAGATCGTAACTTTTTGTTTGTCAGTTCGTTCCGAAATGGTCTATAACTTTACGAAACCAACAGACATTCTCACCGCGCAATAAATTTGACGGATTTGGAGGCTCACTACTTAAATGTGTTGCTTTGACAGTATTTTTTTGATTAATTTCTCATTAGCACCTCCCTGTCTTTAATTTCCACCTTTAAATTATAGTGTTAAATAAAATGTCGTTTCCCCAAATTAATTCGCCAAAAAATGGCGGGTGGTGCAAAAATGTGGAAAAATGTTTTCATTATTTAATAATCTTTCTTCAATTATTCAAGAAGTAGTAGGACTGAATTAATTTAATTTTTCTTATTGTACTAATCGGTACAAATCCTTAGAAGTCCTCGAAATAGCACCCTTGTGCTTCGACACAATGCATATAACGCGATTCCCACTGCGCGTACGCCTTCTGGAACTCGCTTTTCGGAATCCCCTTCAGAGATGCCGTCCTTGGACGTCTTCTACGGAGCTGTATCGGTTTCCCTTGAGGTCCCGTTTGAGCCGAGGAAAGAGGAAAAAGTCAGACGGTGCCAGATTTGTACTGTAGGAGGGGTGAGGAAACGTGGGAACCCTGTGCTTGGTCAGAAACTCCCTCACCAGCAGCGCGGTGTGGCACGGCGCTCAGGACTCTTGGCACAAACTTGGCGCACACCTTTCGCATGGACAAATCCTCGGTAATAATTGTATCGATGATACCGTATGAAATCCCTAACTCATCAACAATCACACGAATGTTTGTGCGCCAGTCAGAATTCAGGAGCGCCTTTACTTTGGCCACATTTTCATCTAGCCTTGAAATTGACGGGCGACCGGCGCGCTGGTCGTCTTCAACGAGCTTCCGTCCCTCCCGGAACAGCTTATGCCACACGAACATCATTGCGCGGCTCATGGTAGTATCCCCGTAGGCGTCCTTAATCATCCCGAAGGTCTCCGTCACGGTTTTCCAGAGTTTGATGCAGAATTTGATGGTGTAGGGCTGCTCGAGATTTTTCTCCATCTTGGATCGCAATGACACTTCTTAACAGAGGTTCACGGAAATCAACGTGCTTACTCTCCGCTTGCCCGCAGGTGACAGGACAGAAAATCAATCTCTTCGGAGGGCTCCCCACTACCACGCCCTAGTTGTTGGACCCCCTCCAGCGCTTGGTTCGCGCTACAGAAATTCAGTCCTACTGCTTCTTGATCCTACCCTGTATGAAGAAACAATTTACCATTTAATTACTAATACATATTCGTACTAGGTGTTTTGATGAGATGATTATTTATTAACTTTTAAATACCGATTTACAAATTCTATCTTTAATTATGTATAATGAAAGTTATATATTCAGAATCGGCGTTAGCTGATCTATATGAATATGTATTTTAAAGCCATTATATATTTTCACTGGAGTTCCTTATTGTCATAAAGCAGGGAAATTAGTTGCTATTTTACTAATTTGATATTGAAGAATGACGCGTCTTTGCACTGTTAAAGTCTCACGCCAAGGTGTCAAGTCAGTTGGGCCAACCATTACTCATTTGAGTTGAACATTTTTTGCACTTCAGAGATTTCGTCACACGTCGGAGTCCCGTTCCTCGATAAGGACGTGAAAGTCCGCGTGGACATACCGGGACCTTTCCGAAATACCGACACGTCACTCAACTATTCCCAAGCTAACCTCTTATGGATACGGGGAAATGGCAATCGACCACTGACCACTGACTATCCACCGATCAGCCCAGCCTTGGTTCCCCGAGAACTCTTCAGCGAGCCTCAGCCATTGGTTTACGGCCTTTTCGGTGCGTTCAAAAATATTTTTTTCTCTAGATGTACAAATTGGTTGAACGTACCTTTCAAGCCGCCTGGTGAAATTTTTCAAAAGTGTACCTACTGAAAAGGTAGTATAAAAATATTTAGGTAGGAGATACACCTTAGCTTTTCATATTTTCAATAGCTAAAATTAACGTTATACCGCACAAGAGACCCATCTGCCTGGAACCAGTAGCATTATTTTATGTATTTATTTATTTGTAAGAAACAAACAGCTGTTAATACAAATATATATACAAAGGAAGTTTAACAAAAGGTAAGCCAAAAAAGTTTCTTGTGCTAACAGTGGTTAAATACAGTTATTTTATTTATGAAGCTAACATTAAGGAAGATAGGATCGGGACAGGAGATGCTTTTGATACATTTATGTCAAATCAGTACCCAATTTTTACCATGGTAATTCAACAATATTATTTCAATGTTATCGTTTCGTACATGCATGTGGTGGTGGTGCACCCACCAGGGCAATGCCTATCGGTAGTATCTTTGTAGTAAAATCGAATAAAGTGTATTATCATATACTATGCGAAACATTGTCATTGTTTGCTATACCTCATGAAAAAAGCTATGGAGTTTTCACAAATAATTTTTAAATTTTAAATAGGTGACACAATCAAGCTGCTCCTGGCGCCATTTGACTTCGGGCCAGGGCGGGTCACAGTCTTGTGTTTCGTGAAATGAACTGTCACGGGGGCAAGCAATTTGTCCGCCCGACCAATCATTAACTTTTATTCCTGCAGCTACGTTATACACGTGCGAACTATGAGCAAACTATAAAAAGAGTAGTGTGGAAAGACTTCGTGTACAGTACAATAACGCCTTCCGCATAAGGTTTGGCCTCCCCAGATACTGCAGCGCTTCCAGTATATTCACAGAGGGACGAGTTTCCGGTTTTGCAGCTCTTATAAGATCCAGGGTGGCTGGAATAGGGGAAAGAATAAACAGCTCCGAGAATATCCTTATTATGAAGGCTCGCCTCAGTCTACCCTCCACCATCGACGCATACTGGAGAAAGATATTGGCCCCTCACGATTTAAATGCCGCAGCACCTTAAAGGCTTTATTTTCATGTACTTCATTTTTATATTTTATGTTAATTTTTGTTTTACGTGTTATGTACCATTCACCTACTAACTTATTATTATTTTATATTTTAAACTTTTGTACATATTTTGTATATGTTTATAACTATTGTGTGTATATTTTGGATGTGTTTATAACTATTGTGTGTATATTTTGGATGTGTTTATAACTATTGTGTGTATATTTTGGATGTGTTTATAACTATTGTTTGTATATTTTGGATGTGTTTATAACTATTGTCTGTATATTTTGTATAGGTATTGGACTGCACTAACCTCCCCACATAACGGAATAAATATTTATTATTATTATTATAAACCAAGAGACAAAACCAACATGCAGATTAACAGATAAAGAAGTGCTCTCGTAGGTATTACTAAGGGACTCACATTCGTGCTCTGCCAATTAGGTTGGTTAAGAACTTATGAGTTCATAAGTGCAATTTATTTATTTATTTGAAACACACATTATTAAACAATAAAATGTAAGAAAGCTTTCATTGCACAACTGAGACCAAATCCCGTTTTAGGACAGTCAAATTGACAAGTTTAGTTCATATTAAGTGCCATTATACAAAAATAGAAGTGAAAAAAGCTAGTATTGACACAGTATGGTAATATAATATATTTAGAAAAAAAGTATAGTAATTAAGTATAAAGAGATGCGAAGAATAGTACAGAAAAAAACTTATGAACGTACTTATGAAATCAAATATTATTCAGTAAACATAAGTGTTTGTTTGATAGGTGCTATGAGGAAAAAAAGTGCGTTTAAAATTGAGCACTAAAAAAAAGATAATATTATTGAGTAATGTGAACAATATTGAGTTACGTATCACTCTGAGCCGACCACGAAATTCACGGATGCAGCCCGAAGAGGGCGCAGCAAATAGTTAATAACATATTTAATACATTTTATTCAGTAAGTACAAAAATTAAATTAAATAATTTGTTTAAGATCAAATGTTTGTCCTTTTTCCTTTCCCTGGTTAGGCTTAGTTTTTTAATCTAGTTAAGATCTTTTCTCAAAGAGCACAAACAATGTAACACAAATTCAGTCAAGTCAATCAAAGCATGCGATGGTAATAGTAAAAAGGCCAAAGCGACACTATTTGCGAATGGATATTCTTCTTCTACCCAGAAACAGTTCGCCAAGCAAATTCCCCTTTTGGCCAGAGATGGGTTGGTTGTATGGTTCCGTATCGGGTATGGATATGGATTGATTGCCGATGGCAGAGGATGGCGGTGAGCGGTGCGCAGTGAGCCCTTGGCAGCCACCCTTCCCAGCCCAAATATAGATGCTAATTTATGGTAGAAGAGATTGATGAGGCGCGTTTTTGCAGATAGCATCAGTCGACTGTAAATGAAAGACAAAGGTGTGAAGCGGTTTTTGTTCTCCGCCTTTAACGGCATTATATCGTTATAAATATGGCCCGCTATTTTATTGTGGTTTTATCGAATTTTAACAAAGAGAAAACTCTATGTTATTCATCATGGCTTCATTTTTGTAGCTATTAAAATTAGAACTAAAATATTGAAGACACAGAATAAAAATGCCCTCGCTGTAAGGAACTCAAGTGAAAAATATTATCACTTTAAAAATATATTCATGTAGATCAACACACGACGATTCTGAATATATAACTTTTATTAAATGTAATTATACGTATAATTTATAAATCGTTATTTAAAAATGAAAAAATAATCATCTCATCAAAACACCTTGTTATATTGGTACCGTTGTATTTGGAACATCTGATGTCACGTGTGTATTCTGTTTTTGGATTAGTACGGAGATTTTTATTTTTCGAGTTTATTTTTTTAATTTTAAATTTTGTATTTTTTTAGTTTTGTTGAAATTTAAACTTAATTTGGGTGAATTCAAGCTTTATAAATGTTGTTGAATATAAAAAAAGAATAACTATTGTTAATGACCGAAATTATAGTATTCATGAGCAAATTAATTATCAATACGGATGTTATGATAATGTTAATTCTCAATATCCTTATTATTCTTCGAGTTAAAGTCTATAAAAAGGTACAGAATGTTATTACTTGTGTTTAGTTATGGTTTACCATGAATAGAATATAATTTTTTTGGTATCTGACATTCTAACATAAAAACCGACCTGCTATTGATTTGAAGTGCTTTGGCGCCCGTTGAAAAATTTAAACTTTGAAAATTATTTTTAACCTTTAAACTAACTTTAGAAAAAAAAAAGAAATATGCTGGTATTTAAGTTTGAACGTCATTATTGATAAATTTAAATTTAAAAAATGGATTGGATTTCCTTATTGAGGTCGTCTTCTTCTGTTTCATATTTTCACAGAGAAGTTATTAATGTTATTTTCAATAATAACCAACGCTGGCTTTATAGATTTGCCTGCAGCCATTGCTATTTACTTTTAACTGTTTTTGAAAACAAGTTTTTTTTTTTTTTTATTCAACGTTTGATATGTTTCAAAACAGCTGTATTAGAAATCTCAATACCATGGGGTCTTCTATCCCGATGACCTAGTTAGGACAACCGACTTAAAATTTCTGCACTGTTACTTTTATAATCAAAACAGATCAATTATTGAAAAAATTGACAACTGGAAAATTACTTCTGAAGCATTATAGCCTTTTAAAACATAATGCACTGCCCTATACACATCTGAGCTGTGGTGGCAATACTCAGCAGTGCAATGAGACAAGCTGAGGGTGTGCTACGACAACGCATACAGGCAACTTCTGCAACTTCAAGGTTCTGCAGTGACTCTATGATGTTCACTCGAGGGAGGGTTACTCATTCCCCGCCTTACTTCGTCACCGACTAGCCAGCTTCGGGGGCAGAACACGGAAGTTAACCGATACCATTGTCGTGGCTGCATCCGAGTGGCTCAGCTCTCCACTCAACGAGCGATGGATGCAGATGATGCGACTACCACCCTGAAAAAAGATCCCTGAAATGAAATGAATTTTATATATTGTATATAAACTATTATGTGTTTTCATTTTATATATTTTATTTTAATGCAATTATGATTTTTTTCGCATTTTCTTCTCATACATTATAATATTATTATTTAGCTTTTTTTATCATATTAATTTCTCTATTTATTTATATTTGTATATATTTCATGCAATATGACAGACTGATTTTGTTCTGCTGGATTAAAAACTTAAATAAATATCACTAATTCTATTATTCAAATACAATAATAGTAGATACAGCAGAGAATTATGTTACAAAGAACGAACAAAACTTTCGATTAGTTCTACCCTACCTCAATTATTGCTTTGAGGTACTGAGGTAACAGAATTGAAGGCAGGGGTCTGTTTAGCATGATATTAATAACAATTATACAACGTGAACGGCTTTTTTCTCGTAACCAGATATTATAATTTTAAAATAATTACATTGGCTGGAGTAACTTCTTGAAGTATCCAATTCGCAGGTCGCTATAAAAAAGGCCTCAAATTCTCCCATTCGTTATATGAGACTGAACAATCTAGAATTGACCTTTTGCTATGTACATTTAAATAATTTATATCTGATTCAAAACGCCATGGTAAAGTTTCTAGTAAGTAAAACAGTTTTTAAGCAAATGAGAGACATTGATATCATGTACAAATCAATTAATGTATTACCTGTTCGTTCACATTTGCGGTGAACAATTCTACTGCAACATACGAGTATATCTGACAGTCCGTATAAGGCATTGGTGGATCATGTACAGAATACACGATCCAAACAAAATATAAGAATGACAGTGCCAATATTTCAAAATAAATATTGTCAATGAACCCTTACGTTGTACCATTTGTATTTAACAAGTTGCCATCTACTTTAAAAACAATTGGTCTATGACGAAATTCTAATTGATGTTAAAGTGTTGGCTTTTGGAAAGTAACCTTGTTTATTTGATGGTAACAAAATTTTATGGTCTCCTTCATTGTATAGCTCCTTGGTATCTGCTGTATTTACGGTATTTTGCTCTTTCTTACATTGTCTATTGAACAAATATGATCTCCTTGATTGTATATCTCCTTGATAGCTGCGGGTATCTTTAATATTATTTAAGTTTTACTATTATATAAAGTCTATCCTTACTGAAACTGCTCTTTTTAGTATTTTTATTTTATTATATTACTGAATTTGTTTAAAACTTGCTGATATTTTGATATTTTTATAATATTATTTAAATTGATATTATGAAATCGGTAGTATCTCCATAACAAAACTGTCAAGCTGTTTACATTTTTTTTTCTAACTTGTGTACATTGATCACAACATGCATGCACCTATATTGTTTTAATTTTGCGGTACATTTGTATGATGATTGTTATTTATTGTTGTATTATATAATATTGTTGAACTAAACTCCTGCTGACAAGCTCCTTGCAGTGGCTTGGTGTGTACAAGTTCTCATTGTATGTAATTAATAATTAATTTGATCGGGTTACGAACTTTAAAACAGGACCCAAATTTAGGAACATGTGGGGTAAGTTATTTGATGAAAGCTGATATTTTAATTAGTGTTGTTACTCGCCGGTACTGAAGGGGTATAGGTGTATCAGGATATCGGGGTTAGGTAGTGTGGAATACAATGCGCAATGCAGGATCATTTAGAAACAGTTTTTGCCTGACAGGGTACTTATTTATTCAGAAAAGTTACATATGGTTTTATTATATTAAATTATTAAACATGCGTATATAATGTTTTCTACAAATAAAATGTTATCTTTCGTCTTCCTAACTTTCAATATATTTTTTAAACCTATTTAATTTTACGCAACGTAATTTATTTCGATTGTGAGAAATAGCTACCAGATTTTATATGTAACATGGATTAAACAACAAAGGTATTCCGCTTTGCAAAAATGATCTTGATAGTCATTGTGCAAACTTAAATATAAATAAAAAACAACCTACCTATCTTCAGTTTATCGTGAATAGCACACACATATATATATATAATAGTACAAAACTACTGACCCTGTACACATCGCAAGCTTAGTAGCCATCTCTGGTCTGAAGCCCCAAAATACTTAAAAAAAACCATTGACTGGGCAGAAACGGGCGGCCCGTTTGATAGATTCCCCTATCTTAACGAACGGATTGCAATCTTTAGAGCACAGGCGTCAGGTGGAAATGCTGTCCCTGTTCTATCGGTATTTTAAAGTGATCCCTTCGGCACCGGTGCATAGTCGGGATACACGCCAAACACGCACCCAACATTTGTATACGGTTGACATTTGTCACATGAGAACGGGTCGTTTCTACCACTCGTTACTGAGTTCAACAGCCCGGCTGTGGAACGACTTGCCGTCTTCTGTTTTCTCCCTCCTACAACATGGGTGTCTTCAAGACCCGTATTCACTCCTCCCTCTCCTCATAAAGACCCTCCACACAGCATCCTCAAAGATAACATAGGCCTTGGGGGAAATTATTTTCCTCGGGCCTCCTGTGTGGAGTTAATGTAAAAAAGCAGACTTTAAACTGAAATTAAGTGGTTATATAACCATGTTAATTTAAACCTCAAATCAGGAGTTCATCAAGGCTGTCGTTTAGGGAATGTTGTTTTTATTATTTTCTTGTAACTAATAGGTAAAATGGTGCAACCATTGTAGTATTATAAATATAGTTTTGTTAGGTAATTAACTGACCAGAAAAAGATTCGGAATCGACTACAATGTATGAAAATATACCAATTCAATTATATAAAAACTAGTCCATATTAATAATGTCGTTAAGAGCAGATGTAAAATTGGTGTATCGGAAAAACAATGTATATTCAAGCTACATATCTGTAAAAATAAATGTTCTTGAAGATGAAATTAAGTTGTATATTTTTAATACTTGTTCATTAAAATATTCCAATGTATATTCAAGCTACATATCTGTAAAAATAAATGTTCTTGAAGATGAAATTAAGTTGTATATTTTTATTACTTGTTCATTAAAATATTCCAATGTATATTCAAGCTACATATCTGTAAAAATAAATGTTCTTGAAGATGAAATTAAGTTGTATATTTTTATTACTTGTTCATTAAAATATTCCAATGTATATTCAAGCTACATATCTGTAAAAATAAATGTTCTTGAAGATGAAATTACGTAGTATATTTTTATTACTTGTTCATAAAAATATTTTAATGTATATTCAAGCTATAATATATCTGTAAAAATATTTTTTCTTGAAGATGAAATTAATTAGTATATTTTTATTACTTGTTCATAAAAATTAAGCTCATTATACATGATTTTTTAGCATCCAGACAATTTTAAAATACCGGTTTCGATAAACCATATTACGGAATTAAATTGTGGATGCGCGAATCGTGATTGAAAGACTGAACTTACATTCGCAATGTAACTGTCAAGTTTTAAGATTTTCATTCGACTGTCGAGTATTTGTCGTTTACAATCCGACATAAGTACTCGTATCTGAAATCAAGATTCAGAAAAATGGCAAATTGTGTGAAATTGTATGAACTAGATAATAAAAAAGGTATGAGTTGCATCTGACGTTTATGACGTGTTTCCCAGTATATTCGAATGATAATGTTTTCTTAATTGATTTATTTAAATGTGTTGTATTGTTTTGATAATGTGAACATAGTAGAAAGTGATTTCCCAACCTTCCTCTTCCCCTTCTCCTTCCCCTCCACAAAACCTTCAGCCACACAATATTCCCCAATTGGGGATGCCATAGTCTCACTGGCTCCAGACGGTTGGGACTCTTGTGGGGTATTCATATAAAAAAAAGTGGTGAATAAATAATTTTCCTTACTTTATCAATTAATGTTATATGAGAATCATTAGTTCGTTTATTAATTTCTAATTGTTCAAGTAAATATAATCTAAGACCCGAATTTCTATATGTAATGGTTTAGGCTCATTATTGTCAAGTGGGACGTGATTATTCACTAAGAGATGTGCTGCGAATTTCGAAAAAATGTTTTTACTATTATAACATCGTATATGTTCTTTGAATCTATTTGAGAAAGCCCTTCCTGCCTGATATACTCGTAGGTAGCGTTGCATTCGGCGTGATCACATTTTAATTCGTGTATGTCACTATTATTAAGCACAGAATTTTTACTTTTTGGTTTTTTAGGCTTGGAAACAGCTGTCGCAATAATGAAAACTGAAAATCCTTGCAGTAATTAATAATAACATTATTAAGATCTGAGATCTATTCTAAGATGGGTAGCATTTGTGGAACAGTCCAAGTTTTAAAATATAATGTCCCTGTACGGTGAGCTTAAATATCAGCCATGACTGAAGATGTTGTAATAAGGTGTGTTTTGTAAAAGCCCCGTTTGGTGTGATATTTGAAGGAAGCTTTTTGACAAATTAAGTTACATCTGTCAAAATCTGACTGATGAAGCAATCAGCAATCATCAATGATTTCCGCCGACACCTTCACACCGACTGTCAATTTAGTCAATAAGGACGCAGCTTTCCATTTAGGTTAAGTATTTTATCAAAGTGGTCAATTATATTGGCATTTGGCGGAGCTCCTTGGTAAATCTCACCGGCTCACGGGCACGTAACACGTAATATGTGCACTAGAGGTGGGCGTTTCACTATATTCTTCAAAATAACTGAATCCGTTCCGGTTTCTCAAAATAAGCGGTTAGTCGTAACTATTTAAAAATGTACTTATATACTGTTACGTAACGAATAGGAGATTCTAGTCGTTGAAGGAATAATACTTACTGGTTAACTTCTAGCCACTCGATTGCAAAACGATACGCTTCAACCAATAACAGCACGTCTCGCAATCACATTACCATAATCAACCAATCGGGTAAGTTTCCGCCGGCCATCATTGTTTTTCAATCAACGAGACAAGCGCACGGACCTAATTTCCGGCCGCATGGGTCGGCGTGGGCTCGCGAAGCGAGCAGCCGCCATTCATTCCGATTTCAGACACAGAACTATCAGCTGCGTGTGTGCCTCGAGCACGTAGCGATTGCATCATTTCCTAATCGATACACAGAGTTGTCAAGCACGTTCTGGTACCTTGAGCACCGAACGCACGCCATTGGATTTCCTAATTCAGACATGAAATTATCTCTGTTTCCCTCTAATTGTTAAACTCAGTGTTGGAATGTATAATCTACCTGTGAGCCGTGGACGCTGGCCACATGGACTCCAGCCTGCCCTTGGCGTCGCCCGATTTCCAGCTACTCATGTAAGCCGCCACTAAAACTTCCCTTCTTATTATGTGCTGAATATTTGTGCCTTTTCCAACAACATGTCCGGTTGGAGAACCTTCAGAGAGAGAGATTGTCATGAACAGATTAGGTACCACCCTTTGTGGTGAAACCTGTATATAACTTACCTGTCCATGTTTATTATAAATAAATCCTGAGTTGAAAGCACACATTCTCTTCAATTAAGTAGTTAGATACCCACTCCGATTCTAAGGCTGCGGCCGACCCATTAACTTTGATATGAGAAACGCTATGTTTTACCAGCTGAGCTATGCCGCATTGGAGTCAGGGTCCAGTCGTGAATCTGGTCTCAGGGTGAGTATGCACTGCCTTCTTTTGACCAACCTTCTTCTCCCCCTTTTCCTCACAATCCGAACTCTGGTGACCAACGAGGATGTCGTCGAGTCCCTCTTTTCCCTATGTTCCCCACCATCCGAACACTGTACACCCAACTTGGGGCTTTTCCACCCCCATCCTAACAATATGCATGTAAATATGATGGTCTGTAAGTGGGTAACGTTTGAAAAAGGCTCGTTTTTTTGTTTTTACACGTCTGCGGCGAAAGTGGTCAGTGACGGAGTGTTGGATAAAAGCATTTTGGTTCCTAGAGTGTTCGCTGTGGCGCTCTGGGGAACCGTGACTTTCTCCCAGGGGCGCCGCAAATATTTTGAGAAGCCGAGTTTTCTGAAAATCTGAATTTGGCAAGGGCGCCGTGAGTTGAAAAGGTTTGGGAATGACTAGTTTCATGCGAAAACGTTCAACGAGAGAGCGTTTCTTTGCAATCAGACACCGCGTATCGCGGAAGAGCGTTTAATTCAATTCAGAGGCGTTTTGCAGGAACGGTCAGCGACGAAGTTCCGGGCGACAGCGTTTAACGTGAAACCGTTTAACAAGCAAGTGTTTTTTTGCAACGGTTTATTAGGAGTATAGCAGTTTAGTAAAGTGTTACGAGGGTTGTTTTAAGCATAACGCGTGGAAATCTCTAACGAATTAAGACCATCTACAATATGACAACAAACTACAAGCCTATTAATTTTCACAGTTTTTTCGATTTCTTTTCTCATTTCTCAAAACTTCTACACAGTTCACCCTACATTTTTTCACCGTTTTCCTCATTTATTTTAATTTCTACCATCTCGAAACAGACTCAGTCTAGTGAGGTGGTTTATACCAAATCTTTTTTTTTTTCTATATATTATTTCTAGGTGTATTTTCTTTTTGTAAATTTTTAAAAACGCTATATGTAATCATGCACTTTTTGGTAATATTTAAATATCAACAACAAAAAAGAATTGACCTGTATTGGAATTTTTTGCGCGGGTTTATTGAATGTGTAGTTACATTTTTTTTTAAACGGTTATCCTGGAATTTGAAAAACTGTTGTAGCTGTTTAAATATTTTACCCGCTGAAATAAAAAAAAAACTTTTATTAAAACTAAACAATCAATAAATATATATAAACTTGGCTAGCTGAAAGAAGCTATTTGTATTAGATAATAAGGGAATATTATTTTTATGTATAATTTATTATTGTCATTTGCTTATGTTTTTTTTGTTGTTTTTTTTGATACATTTTTGCAGAAATATTGTTGAGTAATATTCTTGAGAAATATTTAAGTTTTAAGTTTGTTGCATATTTTTAATTTTATATATATATATATATTATGGTTGAGATTTCCACGTGTGTAAGATGTAGAATAATTTTCTCGGTTTACCCGCGTAATGTAGTTATTAGAAGAACTTCTTAACTCCTGACGTTTCGGACAAATCGCATTGTCCATCTTCTGATGCCATAAGGCATGAGTTTTGTTTTGAACTGATCGCTTGCGCGTGTTTGTTTAATCCAGACATCAAGACCTAAGAGTCTACCTCACTTGTCTTGTATTGTAAATTTTAAGTTTTGAATAACCAGCGCCCGTTAGACAAACTACAAAAAAGCAGTTTATCGAGACTTTTTGCATTGTATTTTTTCTTTTGTTAAATGTAAATAAAATTAAAAAATAAAAACAAAAAAAACCGTTTCTGAACTTATCAGTTTCGAAAAAAAAACGGTTTCACGTTATTTTACTCACCTCTACTACACACGCGCATGCTACTACTTTACTATTATTATTACCCCCAGGGAGTGGTCAGTGGAGTAAAGGAATAACTGACATACTGCGCGCTTCTTTCATCCCGTTATTTTGGAAATATTTATGGTGAGTTTTGTTAATTACACCTCGCTCGGGAGCAAAGGGTGACAAGTGAGGACCCTTGTTGTCGCGCTATAAAAACATAATAACGACATATTTATATTTTGGCACTATGGTAATTTAATATTTGTGGTGAGTTTTGTTAATTGCACATCGCTCGGGAGCAAAGGGTGACAAGTGAGGACCCTTGTTGTCGCGCTAATAAAACATAATAACGACATATTTATATTTTGGCACTGTGGTAATTTAATATTTGTGGTGAGTTTTATTAATTGCACCTCGCTCGGGAGCAAAGGGTGACAAGTGAGGACCCTTGTTGTCGCGCTATAAACACATAATAACGACATATTTATATTTTGGCAGTAAAAAGGGTGACAAGTGAGGACCCTTGTTGTCGCGCTATAAAAAACATAATAACGACATATTTATATTTTGGCACTGTGGTAATTTAATTTGACATTGTTCTTTATTCATTCCAGCGTGATGGTTGTGTGTAATATTGCAATACATTATTTTTTTAAATGTGAAGTCGATGATCAGCAGATCTCGCGGATCTGCACTCCAGTTTTTGTTCATCCAGTATTTGTTATCCAACCTTTCCCTTATACCAGATATGAAGATAAATACTTCAATAAATCTATTCAAGAGAATATACGCGTACGAGTATATAGAAATGAAAGTACTTATTTTAAAGAAAAAAATTACTTTACCAATACTTGATGATTTTTAATTCTAGCTTCTCTCATCATAAAGCGGAAATTATGGTTTGATAGTGGAGGACGTTGCTAGGAGAGGATTGAACCCGTAACGTCTGAATGCGAACCCGATGCTTTGAACAACTTAGACACTAACAGGCAAGTGCAAGCAAATTATTATTTTTTTTTTTAATAATTGTTTTTTTTTAATAACTCTAAACAGGAGGTTCTGAAAAAAATAATTTCCCTCAGAGCTTATAACATTTTTGGGGATGTTATGCGTAGGCTCTTTTTAAGGAAAGAAATGAGAGAAAGTTCTTGGAAGGAAAAACGTATTAGGGGTGAGTGGGAATTTGGGGGTCTGTAATAATAATAATAATAAGAGTTAATTTCTATAGCGCAGTTTTGTGAAGGTTCATCTCAAGTTTGCTTTACATTAAGTAACCTAACCTAATTTAATAGTAAAATAACAGATATACTATATAGCATATCTGTTATTATAGTATATATATGCAAATTAAAACTATGACATATGATATTTATGAGCAACATATTCACTTAAATGCAGATGTCAATGTGTCCAGGAGTGACGTAGGTATTAATCCATCCCTCCTACTGTGGTGCAAGGCGATGAACCTTTCTTTTTCAGGCCAGCCTCGCAGTTGATGTGTATGCGCATCCGTCATCAAGACATGAACAAACTCCACTCCATGAATCCGAGCACCCCTGCTAAGTCATCAAACGTAGCGAACCCCTAATGTGTCGCTTTATTGCATACATCCTCAACAAATATTAATATATGTGTCTAGAGTATAAGTATCAGTGAGTGTGAGGTATGTTTTGAATATTCGCCCCTGTAGCTAATTATTTTGAATGGTACTAACACTATATTATTCCTTTATTTGTGAGACAAATGAAATATTTAGTTGTTGTATTTCATGAAGGCTATTTATTCTATCTATGTACCTACTGTAATGCGTTTTGTACCTGAGTGACTATTGTTACTAACTAAATATTTAAATGCGCATATAGGGGGTATATATTACATAATAAATAAATAAGTAATGAATATTTTTATTTTTATTTTATTAATTTTTAATTTAATTATTCATATTAAAAAGTTTTTCAGAAAATTTACTTGATTTTCGACTACCAAACTAGGTATTATGATAGTCGATTACTTAATATGCAAGAAGATTTTCCGTTTTTCCTACGGCAGAAATCTAGTAGCGGAATGATTCTGTTTAATTTACCTCAGGAAATGGCAAGAAATTGCTCGGTAAACACCTGAGCGGACCCACCGTCACCAATCACTAGTCACCAGTGCACCGCGGCCTTTGTCAAGTGCGAACGAGAATAAAAACACTTGATTTCCGTTAAAACTGGCCACTTACTTAACTAAAGGCCTAAGTTCAAATACTTCAGTTAAAGAATCAACCCTAAAATGGTTTGATTGCCAAAAAATTCATGAAAAACTTTTAAATGACTCGCTTTTCGCTTCTGACATGACCACAGTGGCCTCTAATAATAGTAAAGAAAATGGTTAATTTCTGTAGCGCTGTTTTATGAAGGATCACCTCAAGTGCACTTTACAATATCTGACCTAACTAAAAACCTAACCTAACCTAACCATAGCTAAACTAAGATAAGTACATTAGAGTTTCTTGGATGTTTATTCCCTTTCATAATTGGTAGCGTGAAATAATATTCTAATATTACAAAAAACTAGGGGACTCTGAAATGGATTGGACATGTGGAGCGAATAGACGGAGGAGCTTATTTAATAAGACACTGCTGCAGTGTCTAAAGATTGAGTGACTTGCGAAATACGGAGACGTGCCAGAAAGATGTGGAATTATTGCGTTAAATAAATACTCGAGTCGGGACATGTCAAGTGTCGGAAAAATAGAAAAGCATATTTGAATATCGATGATGCAAGGAGTGTGTGATATGAGTTTTTTGTTTATTTTTATCTGATTACCGCACAAAAGTCCCAGCTGCTCCCAATCGTCTGAAACCAGTGAGACCATGATATCCTAGATTGGGCTATGTTGTGAGGCAGAAGTTAATGGGGAGGGATAGGAGATGGGGAAGAGAAAGGTGGGAAAGTACCTGGCCGCAAATATAATGTATATTATTCTAAATAAATAAATTGTGAAATAACGCGAATCCAATCAAATGCAATTTACTCGGGCACAACGGGATTTGAACCCGTGATCTCCGGATTCGTAGCCAAGGATCGTAACCACTCAATCACGGAGGCCGTTATAAGATGTGCGACGTTCTATCAAATATAGTCAGTCCAGGGGAGAAATGGTTATTTGGAGTGATAGTTATATTTATATTCTAAAAAAATGTCAAAAAATCAAAGTAAATTAATAATAACAATTATTTTTATAAACAATAATTATTAGCCTGAAACACTCATCCAAATTGAAAAAAATCCTTGCGAGAAAAGATAAATGTCGCCGACAGGACTCGAACCTGCACTTGAACCTGATTTAGTCGTTACAAGCTTTTCTCATACTAATAAAGTTGGTTGTTTACAGGTGAAATATAATAAAAAAACAGTAATTATTTAATGAAACACTAGTATATATTGATTAACTTGGCGGGTTTGCGATAAGCCGACGTAGCTCAACGGTAGAGCATCTGACCGGCAATCAGAAGGGTGCAGGTTCGAGTCCTGTCGGCGACATTTATCTTTTCTCGGAAGGTTTTTTCAATTTGGATGAGTGTTTCAGGCTAATAATTATTGTTTATAAAAATAATTGTTACCCTTTGCGCTATGCACAAAAATCTTGTCTTGAAAACTTTAGTTTATCAATTAATAAATTAATAATTGTTGTGGAACTTCATATGGCAGATTTAACCCCAGACACCCCAGAGTGTTGGCTGATTTTGGCTTGCGCCGTGTTCATGTGTGACAGGTGATATTCTCACCTGCCTGTCCCGCTCCTACCCTTCCTCTCTTCCTCTCCGGCCTGGCCTGCTGTCCTCTGTGCTTCCTCGCAACACAACCGATTCGCCCAATACCCCAGTACTCCTAACACCCTTCCAATCTTATAAACGCGCTGGCGAAAAATATCGAAGAAAGAAAAAATACCGATTTTCACGCTAAAAAGATTCACGATGATGATATTTGTACTCTATTTACATGATCAGTTGGTAGAAATATTATCCCAATGGTATAATGATCTCTTCCAGACTGGATTTGCAGACTGCCAAGAGTTCAAATGATACGGATGTTATCCAACCTTCGATAAGAAGGGAGCACGAAGAAATAGAAGAACAAATACTTTTAAGTGTGGAGGAGATTAATGAGTAATTCTAACGTATACCTTAATACTGATGAAACCATGGAAGAAATAAACATTGAGATGATACTTCAACAGATTACAGAAGAAGAATTAAAAATTATCCTAGGCCAAATGAAATTGAAACCCACCTCGGACGGAATTACATTCAAATGAAGGAATCATTACCAGTAACCATAAAATATTTTACAAATATAATAAATGAATCATTAAGAACTGGTAAGTTTCCCCAATCGTGGAGGACGTCTCAAGTAATAAATACAGTTAGCTTCTTTTTTTTTCTCAATTTAACATGTATGAAAACTTAGACCAAGCCGTATTTAGTCTTGATAATTTAACTGCATCTCTTCATATGGTCTATAAATAATGTGTAATGATATACTGTCCAAAAAAAAAATTCATAGATGTAATATAGGAATAATGTAAGAATAGGAAGTAAGATTTGTACAGCGCCCTTGTGGTGATTTTTCACAAAAATGGCGCTATAAAAATCATCCGATTATTATTATTATTATTATTAAGTCGGTCTCACTCCCACCAACCGTACCGCTCCAACGCTTTTATTCAGTCATTTCAGTTTGAGCGGTCTGGGGCAACAAGCTCGCTACAGACCGCCCGTTACATATATTAACAAATCAAAACATAAAATTCTCATACATAAATACGAAGCCGAAAAATGGCCGCGTCGGAATAATCTGGGAGACGGGACGTCCGGTACAATATAGAATATGCAATAATTGTTCCTGATATTAATTATTGTTGCAGTATTTTGTTCTTGTCTAAAGAGGAGGATTTTAGAAAACTAACAGTTTTGAAAAACAAAGCCGTGCGAATAATTTTAAGACGAAACAGACATTCCAATTTTAAAAATATGGTAAGGGATCTAAAAATACTGTCTTAAGCAAATTTTATAGCTAAGTGTAATAGTTTTTCTCTTTAAAATGTTTAACGGTCAACAAATTCTGAATTCTTGAAAAAAAATAATAAACATCAACACAGACATAACATTATCACTCTACAAGAAGAAGAAATGAAATGAGACTTCCCTTTCGAAAGAAAACAAAATCTCAAAACTCATTACTATATTGTCATTAATATCTTCCAAGAAATACCGGCCGAAATATAAATATATAAAAGAAGAGGAAAATGTTTTGAAATTTAAGAAGGAAGTGACGGAATACGTAAGTAAGTGCAATTTTTAATGTTGTATTTTTAAAAGTTTGGTCTGTAATTCTTAATTGAATGTAGATATTATGTTCATATTAGAAAACTTGTAACCAATGTACATGTGTTCTATTTTAAGATAAATGAATAAATAAATTAACAAATTTGATAATACCACCCTATTGTTTGACGAAAAAGTCTCGTAACTTCAAACAGAGCTGGATTAACAGAGTCCGATCATATAATAAGTTAAAAGATTATTAAAACTCGAGTAAATCGGGTAATACTAACTTGCTAACCTACTAAGCATCACGCCATTTCCGGGGGTCTGCAGAGGTTACGGACCTTCATACAACAATGTTATGACGGCCTCCATGGTCGAGGGGTAACGCTCTCGACTACGAATCCGAGGTCGCAGGTTCAAATCCAAGTAAATTTTATTTAATTAATTTGTGTCGTTTCACAATTAATTCATTTAAAAATAATATGTTGTATATTTCCGCACGTTTCCGAGTGGAAGATACTCTCAGTATCGCCCTGGTGAAAGACCACCATTCAGAATTGAAACGTTGCTTGAAATGACTTTAAGCCGTGTTTGGTGACCAGATCTGAATAGCCAGGTATTTCTCCACCTTCCTCTTCCCATTCTCCTTCCCCTGCCCAATACACTGGCTCCAGACAGTTGGGAGCAGTTGGGACTCTTATGCGGGATTCAAATAAAAAAAATTAACAACTGTCGTGGCACATAAATACATTGTACATTTTCAACGTGTGATATTTACAATAACTCCCGACTTGTTCTTCCAGTCCCTTGCGCCCCATACATTCTCCTGACACTCCTTTGACGATACATCTGCCCCACAACCATTTTCTGTTCCTTTTCAATGAAATGTTTGTTCAATTTCATCATTAAAAAAGTGTAGGAAAAACTTTGATCACATTTGCATTTTCAAAATAATTAATTGTATTATTGACTCAACTCCTTCGTCGCACCTTATCCAGTTCAACATTCCTTGTCATAGACAAGACCAACACTCTATTATTATGGGTACCATTCTCCACTAAGAATAATAGTAATAATTGGATGATTTGTATAGCGCCGTTTTTTGTGAAAAATCACCTCAAGGGCACTGTACAAATATTACTTGCTTTTCTTTATCTAAGTATGTACAAACAGATACAGAAAAACATAAACTTACCTGCAGCTGGCAGGTCGCTTCAGATTTATTAGAAAATTTAAGCTTAGAGAAGATATGATTTTTACAGTTGCTTTTTGTTGCTCCTTTTCTATTGATATTTATCAGAAGATTGGTGGCACAAGAAGAGTTGGTATTTATTTGAAATATTTATAATTTTTAGAACAGGAAAAAAATAAATTTATAATTTTTAAAACATTTTTCATTTAAATTATATAAAAATTTGATATCTGTGTATATTAATAAAGTGATGAATTTTTTTTTATTAATTTATTGATATTAACATTTTTTTTTCACATTTAGTTATTTACAGTGTTGCGGGCTGTGGACGCATTTGGGCACCTGTGCGTGATTTTTTAAAAACATATTCCATAAGTGACTTTAGGTAAGCACTAACCGACTAGCCTAGCTAAACAATTTACGTGTGCATATCTTCAATTTATGGATATCATTGTCTGAAAAGATGAGTTTTAAGATTAGTTCTGAATTCTGCGGTATCCCTGTCCCTATATGTAAAATTCTGTGGTATAGAATGGTATCCACAATCAGACAGTGGTCCAGAAAGTCGAGACTTGTTAACCTAAGCCAGGGCATTGAAATTTTTGGTACCAGTCTAAATGATTTTTATCAATCTTTACGAAAATAAACTAACTAACATCATGGAGTCTACCAAAACCTTATTGAGGATTTGACTTGAATATACTCTCAAATGTATATTTTTGTCATTGCTTCATTCCTGTATTATGTATGTGCTGTTCTTTCTCTGTAGCTCTAATTTATCTCATTTCGTGTGGTGTGTTTTGTGTCATTGGACAACGGTGGGTGCATAAATTTTTTTTTTTTCAATTAAATAAAAAAAAACGCCGAATAACCTGCTAATATTTTAATTTATCCACTACCATCACAATAAGTACAACATATTGCTTGTGTAATTATGAAGGACTTGGCTGGTTGATGATTGGAACAGGAACGACGGGAACCCAACGCTTTGGATTATTCACCCACTAACATGTCCAAACCATCTAAGTGTCTAAGAATGCTAGATATTGAGAATTACAGTTATGTAGGCACTGTGTATTATGCAAAGATATGGTTCATTGAGAATTCAATACACGAATGCATCTGAACACTTTTTAAAGGTATTATAAAGTCATGGAAATAAAAATTCTTCTCTTATAATTATTTTTCTTCATATTTAAAAAAAAATAAAAAAATAAAGTTAGGTTAGGTTATTATAATTATTTTGTTAATTAAACAGAAATTGGATTAACATGTTTGATCAGGTTTTGGGGCAATTTATTTTTGTACTTTTAATGACTATTTGTCGGTCCAATGCCAACGTCGCGAGTCTGCCACCTCGAGATAATGTGGTTTCAAGTCCCCGAACTGTCATCAATAATGGATGAATATTGTTAATAAACCAGCTTCATATCCTTTATTATCCATAAAACGCATAGATTTGATGGAAATGAACACAAACCGTTTTTTGATACCAATTTAAGTACCTCAAACATCAGTATCTCGACATTATGCTTTTGCAGATTGGCAATGGACCGACGATATCACATTTAAAAAGTGTATCGATGCATGCGTGTATTGAATTATCCGGTCACCCTAATGTGCATACGTACGAGTACATTTTTGAACCGAGGGACTGTGACCCGAGAAGTTAATTTATGACCCGCTACAAGAAAATTCCATTTCTAGGTATGTTTAGAGACTGATTAAAAAACAGTTTTTTTTCTTAGTTCGTTGCACGTGTCTTTTGCCCTTGGAGTGTAGTGCAAGCTCGATGTTTAATAGCCTTTTGTTGTAAGAAGGCAACTAATGATCTCTCTAGGGGAGAATCGATTAGGGTAGAGGCACCCCTGCATTGTGTATAAATACTATAGACACCTCCGCCAGCATTTTATCAACTTTATAATATCGTAAAATGAATGAGTTCTCTACGTTTTCGCCGATTGAGATGTCCATAATCATATCATTTTAATCAGCTAAGTTTTAAGATATATTAGGTGTTTTATCAAGATCGTTCGTTGTTAATATAAGGTTATACCTGGGAATTATACAACATGATTTCCTTTGTGAATACGAGGGTGAACTTTTCAAATGTTAAACCTACATCTGTGTTGAGAAAAAATTTTAAATTAAAAAGGAATCTTTTCAAATTGGGGCAAAGCTGTTAAGTCGGTACCTACCTATAATGTATTTTTGTAGACAATACCTGTTTTATTTCTATATTTTGAAGTGCGCGTACATACAGTCTGAAAGTTAATCTGGTCGCTTATTTGTCCCTTAAAACTCGAGTGAACAGAACTGCAAGTACAGGGTTCTTCGAATTAAGGCAAATTAAAGCAGTGAGGCGACTAAGTTGCTAGTTAATTCGTACGTTGTTTCACGTCTAGATCCGTCAACGGAATATATGCAATTCTCCCCAACTATCAAATTGACAAATTACAATCCATTTTTAACGCCGCGGCAAGACTTATTACAGGCGCATCTAAATATTCCCATATTTCGGGGCATCTCAAAAATCTTCACTGGCTCAAATGTCCTGAAAGAATCCAGTTCAAGCTTTGCTGGATGATATTTAAGTTAATTAACGGGAAAGCTCCGTTACCTTACCTTACGTTCGCTTAACTATCGGAACTATGGATCGCTGAAAATTCCAATTCACGACAGTCAACTCTTAGATCAGCGGCGTTATCGGCTATCGGAAGGCTGAAGGAATCAAAGCTCATTTCAGATACTAATTTTGGTGAGTATGCTTTCAGCGTGTCAGGCCATTAAAGACTGGAATAAACTGACATACGATCCAAGATAGATTAAAGACTCGACAGAATTCAGAGCAAAACTCAAAACTCATCTCTCCAGAAAGTCATCTCCATGAATGGTCCTGTTGCATACCTCATTAAAATAGCGAAGCTAGCCGTTAGTACCTACCCAAAGTAATTAACAGAAAAAATTGACACTTTTCATAGTCCGCGACATTGTAAATAATTATAAATATTTGTAACTGTAAATAATCATAATCGAAAATCTCAAATAAAATAGTGTTTCAAATAAATACCTACTCTTATTTTGCCAATAACCCTATAATAAATATAATATCAATGACAAATAGGATTTAAACAGTAACTGCAATATCATGCAATGTGCAATGTTTTCTAATATTGTGTCCTGTGCGTGCAAAATCATATCTTCTCAAGCGAAAATTTTGTAATTTAACGTTTTAATCCGGAGTGACCTACCAGGTAAGTATGTTTCTGTATCTGTTTGCACATAATGAAATAAACTCTCGCAAGTAGTATTTGTACAGCGCCCTTGAAGTTATTTTTCACAAAAACGGCGCTATCCAAGTCATCCAAATAATATTATTATTAGGCAAAAATGAGGGTGCTGCGATCGTTTAAAACGTTTTAACACTGAGACGGCTCCTACGAAGATTATTGAAGTTTAAAAAAGCACAACTATCCAAGTTTATATTTGTTACTTAAATTAAACGGTGTTCACAAATTATTGGTATTTTAAGATAATTTTATCTTTAAACTTTTTTTATTATTTAAAGCTTTTCAAGGAATATAATTAATTACATGGTGTTTTTTTTATTTTATTTCTGAATCTTATGTATCGAAAAATCCATGTATGGTGTTAGATAAGTAAAAAAATAAATCAAATTCGCTGTTAAAAATTACATTTTGAAGACGACATGAGTAGCTTGGAGTTATAGTAATGACAATTTGAAGTTCTAAAGTAATAAATATTTGGTATTAAATGCTAAGCTATAATTGTGGCTTTCTTTTATAGGTCAACTTTGTAACTATGCAAGTCAAATGAAATCATTTTAAAGAGATTCTTTCTTGTGTAGTTGTCTACTGTATCGTGGGACTACTGCAGGGCAAGGGAGGACTACAGGCGGGTACTTCGAACTATTTAGAACCAATTTCAAACACCATTTTTTTTTAACACTCATTTTATTGAATTTAAATTTTTGAAATATTTTTATAAACAAAACAGAAAATTAGGAAAATAAAAGGACTTTTTTTAAGTTAATTATATTCGGTGTCCAGATTTAGGTGGTTTTGATTTAAAGTATTCCGCGTAAATGAAACTTGATTGCTGGAAGTCCACGCAAATGTCTACTTTAGCGAATATTGAAACGTATATAAAATTCGATCAAATTCTAATGATTTGAACTTAAAATCGGTTACACAAATGCGGTTCACGCCATATTAGACCCAATTGCAGAGCGAGATGTGGGAGAACGCGAGACAAAATCGAACGATTTGTAAAATAACTCCGCCCATGACATTACAGTATTAAAAAAAATATACGTTTTGCGTATGTTTAATGCACTATATGTGTAGTGTAATATTTGTTTACGGATAGATGAATATTTGACATCTCCAAAGCTGACAAAAATTCAGAAGTATGCTAAAGATTATATACGGTACATGAAGCAAGAAGCGTGTGACAGGTAGTGAATATCAGAGAAAGTAGGGTAGTCCAGGATACTGCCTCCCCCTATCGAGAAACTGAATTGTGGTCAGTGAATAATAAGACCGTTAGAAACGACATCCTTCATTCCCACGCTTGAATGAGGGCTGTGTACTGAATATTAATTAGTCCATATAAAATGACCATTGGATGGCGGCTACGGAAGCACCCCTATTCAGGTGTTGTAGAAGTAACGTCTTACCAAAATTAATTAATACTCTTCTGGAGATTATATGGGTCTAAAACACACCAAGCCGTGAGAAATACACGTCACACTATATTCCGAACAAGGTTTTGCGATTAGGAAACAATGTCTTCCAGGTGTGTGTTAATATCTATATATTACAAATAATAATATTAATAAAAAAACTTATTACAAAAATCACAAAATTTCGCGATTGCGATAATGCGATTTTTGTCTCGCCAAATTTGTCATTTTTAGGCGAAAACGCGAATTTTGCCATTTTTACGCAAATTCTTGTGTTTTATTGCACGTTCTAAATATTTCTTTATCTACATAGGTTTGACAATGTATCGCAGTTACTTAATGTCGGCAACACCGCGGACTGTCATTCTTTTTAGATTTTCAACTTTAAAAATGACGATATTAAGAAAATTATAAAATATGCACCACTTTTGTCGCAAAATATCAAAAGGGGAACGTAACAACGCTTTTGATGAAAAATAACAATGTTTTCCCAAAAATAGCCAGAATTTCACCGAAAAATGAAACCACTTTTTTCAAAAATAAATCAAAAATTTCAGATCCCTACTTACTACTAGTAGATAGAGTGGTAGATTAGAAATTAAATTCCTAGGTTTCACTATAGACAATAGTCTTTCTCTTGAATCGCAAATTACAAAAGCTGTAAGTTCTGGTTTTTTCCATCTTAGGCAGGTAAAATCAATCAGGAGATGTCTTCCCTCTGATGGAGCAAAATCACTCATAAATTCCTTAGTTGTTTCACGTATGGACTATTATAATAGTGCATATGCTGGCCTCCCTCAAAAACAATTCAATAGAATCCAGTCCGTCTTCAATGCTGCAGCGAGAATGATATTTGGTGAATTTAAATATTGTCATATAACCCCACTTCTAAGGGATCAGCTTCATTGGCTTCGATGCCCTGAAAGAATAGAGTTCAAGATCTGCTTACTGACCTTCAAAGCATTGCAGGGAATGGCGCCAGCCTATATATCTGAACTATGCATCCGACAGGACTTAAGTGATAGACAGCTTACTCTGAGGTCAGCAGATCTAGATGCTACTAATCGTCTAATTGAACTTTCAAGGTCAAATCGAGCTGTCTACTATGATCGCTCTTTTCGTGTAAATGGCCCTCTCATTTGGAATAAACTTCCCCCAGCTCTTACTAATATCCAGAAATTGACTGAATTTAAACGGGCTTTAAAAACAAACTTATTTAAAAAATCCTACTGTCTATAAATTTTAATTTCTCTTCAATTTATTATAAAAAATCATTTCCTCAAGCCTCTGGTAGTTGTTTGGTTTCGGTTTCCTCCGTATATATATATTTTTTTATTTTTTTGTGTGATTCAGTTATTGCTGAATATAACCCGACTACTGTCTTAAAATGTTACTATTTTTGTAGAAATATTGTGAATGTGTTATTTTTGTATAGCCATATATGTATAATATTTTGTAATTTTTTTTTGATCAATATGCACCTAAGGAGTACTGTAGGAATAGTATTAAGAATAAGCAAGAATGTATGCAATATGTTAAGAATGTATAAATAGAATGTAAAAGTAGCACTGTAGGATACCACTGAATGGAGTTACTTAATCATTTTTAAGTTTATTTATAGTAAAGCGCACTTGAAGTGAAATAGCACAAAACTGCGCTGTATAAATGCTTTGTTATTATTTGTATTATTATTATTAGATACTCTCCGTATCGCCCTGGTGAAAGGCCACCATTCAAAATCGAAACGTATCGCGTTGCTTTTGTTTGGTGGCCAGATCAACCTTTATTTTCGCTTTTCGCTTTTCCCATCTCCTTTCCGTCCCCACTCCCCATAGGCTCATAGCATACCCCTTTTGGGGATACAGTAGTCCCACTCCGAACTCCGGACAGCTAGAAGCAGCTTGTTTGGAACTCTTATGCCGATATTCCACATATATTTATTAAATATTACTCAAACTATTAATGTTACTGGATTATTTGTGAAAAAAATGGCCACCACACAAAGAGCGATGGCAACAAGCTTTACAAGATCCTTACGTTCACAGGAAGTCACTAGAACATTACCTTTGATGACAGATGAACAAGGTAAAAGTGCGACTGATCGACAAAGCTATAATGTGTACAGGAGTGGCGCCCCACTTTGGGAGGTGTCAAGCGGACAGATTCATTTGTTCATTGCATGATATTAATAATCTGCTGGTGATAACTTTCAAAATGCCACTAATTATTATTTAAATTTACGGACAAACTAACCATAATGGCCCTAATTTATTAAAAACAAGGTTTTTGGGCGTAATTCTCATTTTTAATCTAATTTTATTTTATTTTTGTATTTAATACGATTATTTTTTTTACAGTAAGTATATAAATAAAATATGATTCATATAGTGTAACAAAAACATATACAGCTGTTCCTCACCATAAAGAAACAAGGTTCTTGTGTTTGGTGAGAGATTTTCGCTTAAATAATTAGATCATAACCTAAAACCGTATTGAATAATAGCAAGAAAATATGAATTAGTCGTGTAGATTCAGTAACTTGTAAATAGTAATAGTATTAAAGAAATCAAAAGAAACGCAAGGTTCGTGGAAAAAATAAAAAGACAAAAAATCTAATAATAATAAGAAATAAAGGACTGTTACAGTAGTTTGAGGTAATTGTTTAATATATGTTGGAATTCTTGGATATTTTGTATAATTTTAAGATTAAAGGAAAGATTGTTAAAAAAGTTATTTATTGATAGAGCTAGGTGTTTTGCGTATGCTTAGTGTTGAATTGTGGGATTTTAATGTTAAGCTGATACCTTGCGGATATAGGCGGGTGTACATATGAAATAGAATAAATTTTTCCTATAGGTTCAAAGCTCTAGTACTCAACAAACTTATAAAAACACAATATAATATTATATCACTAACATATACAGTATTTTTATAAGTTTCTTGAAGTATTTGATTTTTTAACCTACAATAACAATTTGTTACATTTCATATTCCATGTGCATACCCGCCAACAACAAAAAAATCACTGTAATATTTAAAAGCACTACGTGCTAAAAGCATTTTTTGTATTTTTTTTTTAATTAGCACAATCGTTTACCCTTAATTCAATTACATAAGTCGCAGACTGTCACCAAAGCTTATTTGAGTTGATTTGGTTCGGTATCATAAAAGTCATAACTGCATTAGTCTTCCTTAATATTACCTTCAACTTTAATTATTAGTAGTTTACTTCAGTTATTTGTCGCATAAAAAGGCTGAAGCGCTTCCGATTCAGTGAGGAATATAGTTACGCACGCCGCCGCCGCGGCCGGCCACCTTCGACCTTCACTGATGATGGAGTAGATTGGCTATCAGTGGTAATATACACGAGACAGGTGAACAAGCAGGTGAACAGGTGGAAACCTATGACCTTATAACTTGCCTTGGACAAATTGCAATCGACCGACGGTTACGATTTTAATTGTTTTAGTATTAAGTGTATTCACATATGCGGCTCCGTCGGAGGTAACTCGTGTTCGGAGTAATTCCAAAGATATCAACCAAATTAATTAGTCACCGATCCCTTAAATGTACGTATCTGTCGGAGTTGGCAGTTGGCCGCCAGTACACTCCCTGATACCCAGGGCCGGTTCCGCGATATCTCGCACCCTGTGCAGTAAGTACCGATTGCCCACCCCCTTAACAAATGGATTTATCAAATGATTATGTCGAAAGTCAATTTAATAATATTTCATTCCATCATTAATTTGACATAATAACATTCCGTACAACGCGAGACTAGTAGAAAATAGGTTACATAAAATATGTAGCTCGGAATTCTAAAGTCGTCCCATGAGATAATGAGTTCTAATGCAGCATTCTCCAGAGTTAATTATCGCTTAACATAAAACTATAAAATCGTCCAACAGATGTCGCTAGTATCGTATATCGTATTAGAGATGGCTGAAATCTGAAATGAGCGTCACTATCAGTGCGATGAACTGCGGTTCCAACTACAGGAAAATAAAGAGAATCATGTTGTTACTCCAGCTTCTTTTTGGAACCAGTTAATTGACTTGTCATTTATGATATTTTAGCTTTATTTTGGATGAAAAACAACACCCAAAAGTATTTCTTCAAACCAGTTCCTAAATCCAGTGACCGCAAAGTCGCCGGGACAATTAAATAAGTACAAGAATATCCTGGGAACAAAAATCCAGACACTTGATTGGTTATTGGCTGTGCTACGCGGCGTATAGGGCCTTAAGCACACGAAAATTATTCATCGAATAACGGGCTCTATGCTCGACCACCTATACAAATCGTTAAAAAAATTCCGGGAAAAAAAACTTTTTCCATACATTTTTAACGATCGTTCAGTGTACACTTCGGCGCCCTTGAGACCTATAGTCGAAATGTTACCAGCGCAATATAAGACTTAAGTATTACATTTTATGGGACATTACAGGTCATTTTTAAATGCTTTAGGGAATATTTTCGGCGCCTATGTTTTTTGCACACCGTTAACGTATGACAGATGCGGTACTGCTGATACCTACATTAATTTCATTCCGAATCAATAAAACAGTTGATATTACATTTAAAAATACCCATCTTGTCCAAATTATTATTAACTTGTGATATTCAAATGACTTTTCATGTTCTGTTTCAAATTTTAAGGTACTCATAAGTCATTATTTTTTTTTATTTGGAAGAGGGAGGGTACTGTTGTACCTAATATAATAATCGCTGACGTTAGATTTAATAGGCTTGTCTTAAGAACCATTTCGTCGACTGTAGGCAAAGGTCACGTCACACCCATTTTGGCACACGCCTAGTTCACTGCCGTCCACGTTTGTTTAGCGTGATTTTGATTGCGGTAAGCAAATTACAAAACATTTATGAAAAGGGTCAAACTAAATACTTTAACAAAATATTCAGTTTTGTAAAAAGGGCGAAATTTTTACTTATTTGCTATTTTACTTAAATTTTCGGAACCCCCCGAATTAAGATATTGAAGGCAGCTGTCAAAATTCGGGAATCATTGTCGGAGTGGACAAATATATGTTTTTATAATTATTATTAATATCTAATTAACATTTTTTTTAAATAATGTATAGTACAGTAATGAGGTATTTATAGGAACAAACAATATATCGTAATGTATATCATTTATTGAAAGCAAATTAAAATAGTAAAAGTAAATAAACAGGGAAAAAGGTTTGGAAACCTATCTAAAATATAGTACACCGACGTACCGATCGCACAGGGATAGGAGTACTCCTGGCTGGTGGTATATGATATAAAATCCGTATCCGTTAAATAATAGGTAATAATATTTTCTAATTTCTTCAAAAGATTGGTATTGTGGCGTCATTATCAATAAATGAATTAAAATTTATTTTGTATTCACCACTTTATTAATATACACATATTATTATTATTTTACATAGGAAAGACTCAGTATTAGATTTAAGGATCACCCAAGGTCTTTAATTAATAACAATTATTCTGAATTTGCCAATTATATTAATAACAAAAATAATATCTTTTTTTAAAATTTCTTAAATAAATTTGTTATTCAAGGTTTTATAATATTTTTATTTTTTATTAACATTTTTGATTAATTACTTACCTACTTTAATCAATTTTTGATTATGTTTATAATATGTCTATTCTTACATTATTGGGTTCTATGTTTATCATTTGTCTGTACTTGACATAATTATTTTTTAGTATTATATATATTTCTGATGAAGAAAGCATCGCTTGCGAAACATGTTGATATGTGTATATTAATAAAGGTGATGAATACAAAGTAATTTTGAATTCATTTATTAATAATATTTTCAACTTTGATTAGAAGAAACACCATCATGAATGTTCTCAGCTAAAACGCCATCTTCCATCTGAAATGTGTAACTATCATAAATGTAAGCATTACAAAACTGAACAGCACTGCCATCTGTGTTTAACAATCCACATAATATATTGATGCATCATTCTCTTTTAGTCGTGACTTCAACCCATAGATGTCAGCGCTTACCTGATGTGAATATTATTGTACTCTCATTTGCCTTCCTTCACTACTTTGATTGAAATTTTATTTTCTTTCAACCTATGTGAGGCCCCCTTATTTACATTAGGGTTAACAACCCTTGGAGAGTTTGCCATTGCATCATGGCATGGAAGGGGTGCATGTGCGTTCAGTTCATATACCTGTTACTCTTGGCTTAAATACGATTCTGTAATTCTGCGTTGCAGAAACCTTTTTGTATACCCTTCGCATTCGGTCGGAATGACAATACTCTGGACTGATTAACCATATCCATATATTCTATTTGGGTTAGAAATTACAATAGCAGAAACTGGGCAACTTCAAAACATCCGGACACCAGAGACGGCCCATCTCGTAATCTCCAAATGTTTCAACCCGTTATTTCATTTATTTGAAAGATAACGAATTTAAGTAATAAAGGTGGACACGGTCAACGGTTCCGATTTTATTATGAATAAATTTTTTTCTAACTATCCAACCGTCATGCCATTTCTCCGCAGGGGTAAGTAGAGAGGAGGGATCGCCAACAACTCTATCTTGGCATATACTTCTTGGTTCATCCAGTGGCGGATACAGAAAAAACTCAAGGGGGGGGCGGTAAAGATATCTTGAGCTACTTTTATCGTAATAAAAAAATAATCAAGTCACTGCAAAGTTTAAGAAAGTTTCATTTAAACTTATTATACTCACATACAAGACAATGTCATCTAATGACATTAAAAAGTTACAATTGTGGTTCTCTTCCTTAAATGATGAATAAATTCTCTGTGCCTATTCTTCCCCAAGGGAGGGGCGCGCCCCCCATATGTATCCGCCGCTGGGTTCATCCATATTCGTACAATGTCTCATACATTCTCTTCTGATTTTCTGACTCCTGAGATGGCCCAAATCTAGTATTTGATTCATTTGATTGTGGCATGTCATCCTCGGGCGTCCTCGGCTTCTTCTTCCATTCACATTCGTGTCATATATTCTCCTTACACTTCTTTCTTCGTCCATTCGCTCTACATGCCCAAACCATCTAATTGTCCCTTTCTTAATCATTCGTTGCGAATCTCAACATTTTTCACACAACCATACATCGATTTACCACACATTCGCCTCGGAGATTTCATTTCTACAGCATTCAGTCTACTTTCATTTTTCCTCTGTCAATTCTATGTCTGACTGCCATACATCAGGGTTGGTATCAGCACTCCATTGTGGACTACTTGCTTCGTTTCCTTAGACATTTTTTTGTTAGCGCAAACTGCGTTCAGTCCTCCGTCAATGGAGTTTACTGCATTCACCCTTCTTTCAATATCCCTATCAGGCTCCAAGTATTCATCATTCACAACTTACTGCACACTGTTTTCGTACTCTCTCTTTCAAACACCATGACGTTAGACTTACTTACATTCATCATTAACTCATTCTTCATACATATTTGGTTAATCCTAGATACGAGGGACTGTAGATCTTCCATACTGTTAGCAATCAGCGTACGTATAACATACTTTCAGATCCATTTTCGCGGCCAAGCCCACTTCTTCCAATGCATACAATTGTCCATGTATAGATTAAATAACCACGGTGACATTACGTGGCCTTGCTTAACACCTTTTATGATGTCAAACCACCGCGTAAAATTAGCATTTGCCTTAACACATGCAGCTCTTCCCTCATGCAGAAACTATAAAACTATGTTTGTTTAATATACTCGTAGAGAGTAAGTTCCTTCAGAATGGGTTTTCAAAAAATAATATCTCGTATTTTTTAAAAATATATTTTTCTTAAAACATATATAAAAATTATATTACATGGCAGTGTTTAAAATATTATTTATTATAAGGTGAAATCGTAACATTAAATACAATTACTAAAGAGAAAATGAAACGGTGAAATATTGAACACTGGATGTTATTTTGATCTTAGTAGATTGGCGGGGGTTCTAGATTTTGGCACTGATATTGACTAGAGTAGAAGCAGGTTATTTCATAATATTGACGAAATTATCGTTTTTAAATGTGTTTTTAGGAAAATATAATAGCACCAAATCGTTGAAATAAGCCGGGGTCTCGGAATTAATATCAGATATGCCTTAAATATAGCGAAAAGGTATTTAATACCAATGTAACTTATTTGAAAATATATATTTCTTGCAAATTGTACGGTCACTCCCCCTGTTAACTTTATACATAGCTTAAAAAATCTTACAGGAACCTATAAATTAAGAATCTTAAATTATCATCAAGCTTCGTAATGTTTCATAGTGATATAATAACCCCTACTGCAAGATGTACTTTTACATTGTTTCAATGATAAGGAATACAATCTTATGGCACTCTTTCAACTATTTTCTAACCGTTTTATTTATATCATATTAAACAAATCATTTTTAAACCGATTGGGCAACCGATAAAGATAATAAATGCAAAAATCTTTTGGAAAAATTTCCACCATAAAATGACAACAATGATTTTGTTTGTTAGCGAAAGTACGGTTATGATGGGAAGATATCTCTAATGATATACGCCAAAGATACAATGCTGAATTTAATTAAAAAAGGAGAAGATAATTGAATTTATCACTAATAATTATAGTGGTAAGGAAACAAATACGATTATTTCAATAGATGATTTTCTATTATTAAGTAAACATATATTAAAAACAGTTTTTACAAAACGCATCTTTGTTAGGAAGCATATAACTGATGGTGATATGAAGGTGTACGGTTGTTTTTTGGTATTGTAAAATTAAATATGAATAATGATTTTATTATTACGTTTCCTGGAAAAATATTATATCACTTAATGTTTTTTTTTAATCGGTGCTGAAGCGGGATTAAAATAAAAATAAAAAACAAACAAAAAAACAAAAATTGATGTCCTTAAATCTCTTGGATTGGGAAATCATATTCACTTACATCGTGACCATGATTCATGCGTTAGAAGAGGCACACAATCTCAAAATAATACATCACTTAGCAATGAACACATAAGACAACTACATATATATTTTGTTATTAAAATTTTGTGGAGAGAGCAAAATAATCATACGTTTACACAAGCAGATTAACCAGATTTGACCAGAAGTAGCTGTGTTTTAGAAAAACCGAAATACTTGAAAATGGCATTTAGTGAACACGAAATGTCGAGTTGTTTGAAGTAATTTGAAAATTTTCTAATCTATCGCTAAAGATCCTACGTGTTTTTAATGCAAACGTGACATCTCGACACGCGCGCCCTTAGTGTACCCGCCTTAAGGGTTTGCTTCTGAGGAATGCTGAACTGTTCCCGGTCTTCGATGGTAGCCAGCCAAAAACTAAGCTTGTTAGCGAAGTAGTGGCAAGAGCCTCTGGCGCCATTACACTCGATGAATGGAGTGGCTCTGAAGTCTTCCAGGCAGGAGCCGGGGCTGGCCAGCGCTTGGCCGCCTCCGTGTCCTCCCGCTGCAGTGTGCTGGAAGATAGAGGAAACATGGCTCAATCACTTTCGTTTAAATACTGACAAACAGTGAAAGCAAAGAACTTGTAACTGCGAACAAACTCAAAATGCTTGAAAAAGAGATAACACTTACCATGACAAAGCTGTAGCCGATCCATAAGCTATTCCACCCATTGGGACAGTCTGGCACCTCTTGCGATTGACTATGCAGGGCGATGACATTGGCCGGAACCTCACACACCACACATCTAGATATATATTGCCGAATTCCTTCTTCTTCTACAGGCATCATGGGTATAGCTGCGCTCGTGGACAGCCAGTATGACCTGTCGTTCCTGCTGGCGTAGTTACAAACATTATTGAAGTCACAAAACAGGAATGGCATGGTGCTAAACTTTCTTACGCAAGATCCGGCGAAACCCAAATCTTGGTTATGCGCTTTCTCATCACCCTCAATGTATAGGAGGGAGTAACCATCCCATACTTTAATATGGCCGGGCTGGCATTGGGGTACTTCTTCCGATTGAGAGTGCTTCACCAAAAGTATTCCAGTGAGGTAATCGGGAGTTGATTCGCACGCAGCTCCAGGGTATCCCCTCTCACCAATTTCTCCAATTATTCCTTCCCGTCCCTGTAATCCAGGTGGACCAGTAAAGCCACGCTCTCCGATTGGGCCAATAGGACCAGGTAGACCATCTAGTCCGGAGTTTCCCTTTTCACCAGGGTATCCATCCTTTCCTGGTAAACCAGGGGGACCAACAAGCCCATCTCGCCCTGGAATTCCAGGAACTCCAGACAATCCCTTGTCTCCTTTTGGTCCAGGGGGTGGTTGGTATGCCGCCATACCCTTGTCTCCCTTTTCTCCTTGCCGGCCTTGAATACCAATTGCTCCAGTAAAGCCTTGGCTTCCCTTTTCTCCTTGGATACCTTGCAAGCCGACAAGTCCCGGCTGACCTGGGTATCCAGGATCACCTTTCGGCCCATCTATTCCTGGACGTCCACTTAGCCCTGGAGGTCCTGTTTGACCTTTCTGACCCTGGATACCAAATAATCCTGGCGGACCTTGTTCTCCTTTAGGTCCCGTTAATCCTCTTAGACCGGGTTCTCCTGGTCTTCCTGGTTGTCCTTGGAGCCCTTCCAATCCAGTTATACCTTCTCTCCCTTCATCGCCCTTCTGACCCACTATGCCTGGAGAGCCAGGTTGTCCGGCACTCCCTTGTAATCCTGGGAGACCCACAAGCCCCTCTTCTCCTTTAGGTCCCGGTGCTCCTTGTAAACCATCACGGCCATTCTTGCCTAATAACCCAGGTAATCCTTTCTCACCTTTGACGGTGAGACCTTCACGGCCTTCAGGACCAACAGGGCCACGATCACCTAAAAAAAAAAAATTATTACTAATGAAATACTTGTTGTACTTGCTCAAGTTTTAATAATAAATGTGAAATAACACAATTAATTAAATTTAATTTACTTTCACACCCCGGGATTCAAACCCGCCACCTCCGGATTCATAGTCCGCTAGACAACGGACGTTGTTATAATTTATTAGTTTAATTAGTATTACAGAATAATTAATTTTTACATTATGCTATATATAAATAGCAAATATTAAAAATAAAAATTTAAATACTAGGTTTTTCATGTTACTTACCTTTTTGTCCCTGCAAACCTTGGAATCCTTGAAGACCTATCATACCCTGGAATCCTCGTTCTCCTTTTAATCCGTCTAATCCTCGTAATCCGGCAAATCCAGGCAATCCCTTTTCTCCGGGCTGTCCTTCGTAACCAGGAGTTCCCATGTTTCCTTTATCTCCCTTGACGTTAACAGTTGGTCCAGAAGGTCCACGATCTCCCTGGAGACCTCTTTGACCAGGAGGACCAGTAGGTCCTTCTAAGCCAGGCAATCCTCTTTCTCCCTTTGTTCCATTATAGCCATCGCGACCAGGGAATCCACTATCTCCCTTCTCTCCTCTTACTCCTGTTAATCCAACAAGACCAATTTCACCATCGAATCCTGGTAAACCTTCAACACCAGGTTCTCCAGGCATACCGACATCACCATCTTTTCCAACGTCTCCTTTGCTACCAGGAGTACCGGGGTAACCGCGATTACCCTTTTCTCCTGGCATGCCATCCAAGCCACTACGACCATCGCGTCCTCTGTCACCTTTAAGACCTCGAAGACCTTGAACGCCTATACCCGGATATCCAGCATCACCCTTCAATCCTTCAATACCAGTTAATCCGGGAAGACCGTCCTGTCCCCTTAAGCCTGACAAACCTGGCTCACCCTTTTGTCCCTTCTCTGAAACCGGGCCAGGTTCACCCTTTCTTCCAATTTGTCCAGACAAACCAACATCTCCTTTTGGACCGGTGAGTCCAAATGGACCAGGTGGTCCAGGAAGACCCTCACGACCTCGATCTCCCTTGGGTCCATCAAAACCTTGCTCTCCGGGTAACCCTTCTAACCCAGGGGCTCCATAGGCACCAGGTAAACCAGTGTTACCTTTGTCTCCTTTAATACCAGGGGTTCCATTCAAACCAGCAATTCCAGGCATTCCGTGCCTACCGCGTGATCCTGGGAAGCCTTTTAAGCCTTCAGGGCCTCCTATACCTTGCTCTCCTTTGTTTCCCGGAAGACCGACTAATCCTTGTCGCCCTTGTTCTCCAGGATACCCTTGAACTCCTTTCATGCCATCAATTCCAGACCTTCCAATAACACCTGGAATTCCTGGAGGTCCTATTGGTCCAGCTTCTCCTTTAATTCCTTGGGGTCCAATTAACCCGACTAATCCTTCTGCTCCCTGTTCCCCTTTCTCTCCGATGAAACCTTTAGCACCCGGGAAGCCATCTGTTCCTGTTTTTCCAGGCACTCCTCTTAAACCTTTCTCTCCTTTAATGCCTTCAGGGCCTTGAGGTCCCTGTGGTCCTACAGCAGGAGAACCAGGCTCTCCCTTAATTCCTTTTGGTGAAGAGAGGCCGGGAAGGCCTTGCCTCCCATCTCTACCCGGCTCACCCGGGAAACCCATTGGACCTAGTTCACCCTTCTCTCCTCTTGGGCCTGGTAAGCCACGAGGACCAACCGGACCAGGGTTTCCTGTCAGACCAGTCAAGCCAATTTCTCCACGCAATCCCACTAATCCCTTTTCTCCGGGATATCCAGGTGGTCCTTCAGGGCCTGTATTTCCCTTTTCTCCTGTATATCCTCTGTCCCCTTTCATTCCTTCGGTTATGTTTTGAGGGGCACATTGGCCTGGTTCACCTTTGTACCCGCCCAACCCTGACGATCCCTTTTCACCCTTTCCGCCCTTTTCACCCGGGTACCCTCGCTCTCCCTTTATACTAAGTCCATTTTCTCCAGGAATTCCTGGGTTTCCTGGTGAGCCGGGGATACCTTCAACTCCTTGATATCCTCTTGGTCCTGTGTCCCCCTTTTGTCCAGGCATTCCAACGGGTCCATTATCTCCCTTGGATCCATTGTACCCTTGTGGTCCGACAGGGCCTACCCTTCCAAGTGGGCCAGGCTTTCCTTGAGGTCCTCGTTCGCCCTTCACTTGATTAAGTGGTACCATAGCATCTTCTCCCCTACGCCCTTCAACTCCTGGAAGTCCCATATCACCACGTTCTCCCTGAAAGACAGCCATATTTTGTTATTTTGTTATTATTTATAAGAAAACCACAAACGGGAAAACAAAAATAGAATTTATGAAAGCTTTTGGGGGGAGAAATTATAATTTTTATATCAAACACATTATAATATATATTTTTTCAAATTTGTCTAATTGCAAACCAGTTGTATTTGTATGTAAAAAAAATAGTCCTTTATTTATGTCAGATTTGTTCCCAAAATTTGGTTGACAAAATCAGAATAATTTTTATTACGCAATTGTTGCTCCATAAGTATAGTATTAAAAGTCTTTCATATGATTATATAAAAAAAAATCGTTCCCAATTAATTTATAGACTCCGACTTCTTGAAAACATCACTCCTATCCTTGTTATTTAAAGGATAATTAAAAAATATATATATATTTGCAAAAAAAGCTGGTTGAATAGTATTTTTTAAATAATCATCCTGAATTTATTTTCACATTAATACATATGTTCAGAATAATGATTGTAATTTTTGTGCCTTTGTTGTTGTTTTAGTTTCTAGTTTTGAACGTGGATATGATGATAATTATTTTACTATATTTCTGTTAATTTTATGTAATTATTCATACATTAATACCTAATTATTTCCCTTCACCAACCACTTATTGTTATTATTTTATCTATGCTTGTTTCCGATGAAGGAACCATTGAATTTAAAAAATGCAGATAGTTATTTACTAAAATAGAAGTATAAACAAAATACCTTATTACTGTTTAACGAAAATTGCTGCCACAAAGGAATTTTTCATTTATTGAATACATAAATTAAAGGTACAATAGTTTTATATGCTATCCTTTCCAATAATAATAGTTATTTAGAGTTGAGGAAATTCATTTACCGGCGGTCCTTGCAGGCCGATCGCGCCTGGCCCGCCATCGAGACCTCTCTTCCCTGTCTGTCCCACCTCGCCCGGGGGGCCGCGGGGCCCGTCAGCCCCCGGTTGCCCGTTGAGGCCGCGGTCCCCCTTGGCTCCTGTCTGCCCCGGCCGGCAGTCTGAACAGCGCCCGCCGATGTCTCCCTTGGGTCCCGTGGCGCCCGGGATGCCGGGAATACCCGACCGCCCCGTCACGCCCTTCTCGCCGGTGGGTCCCTGCAGCCCTGGGGAGCCGGGGATTCCGTAAGCCGAATCTCCCGGGAGACCTCGCACTCCGGTGTAGCCGTGCTCTCCCTTCTGGCCCTTTTCTCCGTCAGCTCCCATTTTTCCATCCGTTCCTCGAATTCCCTAAAAACAAGATATATAAAATTATACCTACGAGTATTTTGAATGAAAGTACATTCTGTTCGACTTGCAGTTTTTTAAATGTTTTATAATTCATAAAGATCACTTAAAGATAAAAGTTTTTTTATTTTACCACAATCGAGAGACCCTTTTCTCCTGGGTATCCTCTCTCCCCTGGGGAGCCCGGTGGTCCCGTGTACCCTGGAGGCCCGGTTAGCCCGGGGAAGCCTGGAGAGCCCGACTCGCCTTTGACACCTTTCTCGCCCGGAGCGCCTTCTTGTCCGGGGGTTCCGGGGACGCCCAAACCGCCTACTGGTCCAACTGGTCCACGGGGTCCGTTTTCACCTATTTACGATAGAAATAATGTCAGAAATTTGCTATTTCACAAAGGAGAGAGTTTTACAATATATTAGTTTTACACCCAGTTTGGATAATAAGTAGTATTATTATTGCAGTCCTTCCTTTTTCTTTTTTCTATGTGGATACCGAACAAGAGCGTTATAACATCTCCATTTGTGATATGTTTTGAGGCTGAAGGGAGTGAAGAAGGGAAGGAGATGGAGTGGAGTAAGGTTTATAAATATCTCGCTTCTCAGATCTGGTCAAGAAACACAGTTTTTAACCATGGCAATACTGAGAGTATCTGCCTAGCATATACACACCTGGAAAGCCATCTTCTCCTTTCGGTCCACTCTGTCCAGGATATCCTCTCGGGCCAGTCGGACCCGGGGGCCCAGCAAATCCCTTGCCGCCGCCAGGCAGTCCAGCGGGGCCTCTGAGACCTGGGTTCCCTGAAGGGCCGTCTCTCCCCGGCTCTCCCTTGGATCCCGGGCGTCCAGGTAGACCTGAGAGTCCGTCCATACCTCTGTCACCCTTTTGACCCATCGGACCTGGTGCTCCAGCGTAACCGTCTCTTCCCTATAGAGGTAATCATTTCAGTAATTAATTACTGAAAATTTTAACATTGTAATCTACTAAGATAATTTTTTAGAAAATCCCTTAAAAAATCAAGTGGAGTGAGTAAGCAATGATGAAACTAAGGTAGCTGGTAGAATAAAAACAATAGTTTCTTTTCTTCCGCGGGATAATTAAATATTTCAGAAGATCGGATATGTAACATGTATAGATATGTATATTTGTTTGTTACCCGGTCTCCAGCGACTCCCGGCAGCCCCTTCTCCCCGGTCATGCCCTTGGCGCCAAATATGCCGGGTTCCCCCATCGGGCCGCGGTCTCCCTTGGCGCCAAAGTTGCCCGTTTCGCCCGTGTCACCCTTGTCGCCTCGCTCTCCGGCAACCCCTTTCACCACCCCCTTGAGATCTGTGAACACAGAGGCGCTCGGTCCGCGCGGCCCGCGGTCCCCTTTGTCTCCGCGGTCTCCCTTGGGCCCGATGTAGGTCTGGCCGCTGCCTCCTTTGGATCCCTTGTCTCCTTTTGGTCCAAGAGGGCCCTGGAATGTACCGAATAAGACGCATGGTAAAAACGTGTGCTTTATTCCGTCATATAACAATTTCAAAACCCTAATTTACAAAAACTTTAAAGTAAATGCGTATTAAATTGCGTTAGAAAATTGTACATCGTGAATTATTATATCGATCAATCGAGTCATCCATCAATCAAATCATTAAGTCATTTGACCGGTCTGTGGCTGAGTTGGTAACGTATCCGGGTCCCACCCAGGTGTCGTGAATTCAATTCCTCGGCTGGGAAGTCCTCCACCACGATACAAGCAACATCCACCGCTTACTGTGACTGTAGTAGCAGATTTTCAAATATCGTTAGGTTATTCATAACCCGGGAATGTTTGACTTTAAAAAAAATGTATATTATTAAATTCTGTAACCATTAAAATCATTATATAAGTAAAATTAAAATTGAAATGAAACTTCAATTAAGTAACGATCCTCCGTTTCCTGTTTTCTGTATACTTGAAAGCTTTTTGTAATTTCGTTCGTTGTATTTATTTCATTGTTTTTCTCATAATTACACCGCATTCTTCCTGCACTCTTTAAATAATAAGAAATAACAAATCTCACCAATGGTCCCGTGTTGCCCTTGAGGCCCCTCTGCCCCGCCTGCCCCTCGATGCCCGGAGGCCCGGGAGGTCCCTGGCTGCCGTCCGCCCCGGGTTCGCCCTTCTGCCCCTTGGGGTGAACGCCCGTGTATGCCGCCTCACCCTTCTCGCCCTTGTCTCCGAGCTGGCCCGGAAATCCGCGGGGGCCCTGCAGCCCCTGTTGCCCGTCCATCCCTATATCACCCTTAAACCCAAACAAACATTACATTAGTACAGTATTCATGAACTACTAGCAGATTAAAACCCGGTTTTTCTGCATTGTTGATATTTCGCACCTCCACGCTGGCAAAACAGAACAGTTTTGAACACACGTAAAAAAACACAGTATGTTAATCGTGATACGAATTGAATTGCAGACTCTTTTGCGTATGAGGAAAAATGACCATTTCTACTACTCGCGTCTATATGGTGATTTACATAGGACATTAATACTGCAAGATTAATATATTAAATATTTATTACGAAAGTTATTCTTTTTACCCGTAAAAACGGGCCCAATTTGAAGTGTTAAGCGGTACCATACTAATTGCTTCAGATGACGTCATCATAGTTGTTAATCAATAAATACTCGTAAGAGGGGTCTCATTCGGATTCAGATGACGTGAGAGCCATTAAATATATTCCATTAAAGGTAAAGGTGCCTATTTCGGAAATCAAATCATTTCTTATCTCAGACTTTACATAATTACAGAAAGCAAAATGTTTTGTCATATGAACAAATTGTTTTTTTGTTTTGTTATTAAGACATAGTTTAAATGTATTAACAATAGATTTGTCTTTATTGTTTATTAGTGATATAAAACTTGTTAGATGAAATGTCTAATTACTTGAGAAAGAAAATATGAACAATCGTATACCACTAAAACTAAAACTTACGTCGGTTCCATTGCAGCCATCTCTACCGGGTATACCCGGCGCTCCTGAAGCTCCCTGTGTCCCGGGGACCCCGTTTATCCCGGGGAATCCCGGCACACCCATCCTGCCCCTCTCTCCCTTGGGGCCCAGGAAACCCTGCCTGCCGCCGTCACCCTTCAGACCCTTCGGGCCCATGAGGCCCTCATTTCCCGGGAAGCCCTGCTGGCCCTTGTATCCCGGATTTCCAGGGGAGCCGGGGAATCCCTTGAAAAAAAAACATTTTTATTTTAGTAAATGCAGTCTTAATTCGTAATGACTTTTCAAAACTTTATTTCATACTTTACTTATATTTACATCAAGCCTTCCATTGATACGCTTGGTGTATCTCTAAGTGACCAGCTCAGGCACGGAGGCTCTATCGAAGCCAGAGTCAAATTAGCCACTCATAAAATGGGAGTATTGCACATCATTGTAATTTTTAATAAATGAAATAAATAAAAAAATTGAATGAATAATCAAATATTTTTTTTAGATTAGCTATCTCTCGAATTTATTTTCATATTAATATTAAAAATAAAAACAATTTCTTTTTTAATTTCTAATACAAAATTGTTATTCAATGTTTTACAATTATTTTTTATTGTCATTTTTGATTAATTACTTACCTACTTTAATCAATTTTTGTTTATGTTTATAATTTGTCTATTCTTACATTATTGTGTTCTATGTTTATCATTTGTCTATACTTGACATTATTATATTTTAGTATTCTATATATTCCTGATGAAGAAAGCATCGCTTTCCAAACATGTAGATATATATATGTATATTTATAAATGGTGAATACATAGTATAATTTTTAAGTCATTTATAGTATTATTTATTTAAGTATCACTAAACCTGCATAAAACCAGATAGAAATGTAAAAACGTGCAAAATAATTGGAAGTTCTTCGTTTTCCGTGAACTTTTAAGGTGCTGCAACGTCCAATTAGTAAAGTTAAACAATAATTTAAGATAATATTGATTATTAAAAGAATATTAACAATCTCAAAAATATATAAAATACAAGAAAAATACACAGATAAAAATATTGTTTGTGAGGGAGATTCGAACCTGGAACTTCTAATCTCTCCAAGAGTGGCGCATGCCCAATTTTGCAATCCCAATTTCAGTGGGATGTACAATATTGTTCTTTTATAATTTTTTTATGTGAGTACCACAAGAATCCCAGCTGCTCCCAGCCGTCTGGATTCAGCGAGACTATGGCATCCCCAACTGGGATTGCAATAGTTCTTGTAGTTAGGCTGGAGGCATTGACGAGGGGAAGAAGATGGGAAAAGGAAGGTGTGGAAGTACCTGGCTATTCAGATCTGGTCACCGAAGACGGCTAAAACGTGCCGCAAATATACAACATATTATTTTTAATGAATAAATTGTGATTCATTTGTTTATATTCTTTCAATAATAAACAAATATTACACCAGGGGATTTAGGATTATTTCAACCTTGAAAACTTTATATCTTTAGTTCGTTATCAAGTTGAATATAACTCCTCGATCTGGTTCCGCCATTTAAAAATACATTCAGATTTAATCGAAAAAATTTAACATAAATTCCTAAGACACATTAATTATAAACTCGGTATTCCCATTGCAAGCATTTACTATAATCTCTCAGATCGAAGAATTATTTCCGACTTGATATTTATGTTCAAAATGGTAAATGGTAGTATAGACAGCCCTGATTTAATTAACCTCATTCAATTTCATATACCTACGAGAGCAACTCATTCCAAAATTCTATTTAAATTTAACTACACCAGGACTGAGCATTACAAACACTCGCTTGTACCTAGATTACGTGAAGTTAGTAATAGATACGCAGATGTAGCGGATCTATTTAACTGCACGGAAGGTGAGTACAAGAAGGCTATACTATCATATCTTTTTAATCCATATTAATATAATTTAAGTTTACTATATGTTTTATATGTACGCATATCTTTTACTTTTATATCCTTCATGAACTTGTATTATCCATATACTCTCTGATGTCATTGTACGACCTAATGCCACATTTAATAGTTACCTTTTTAAATTATCTGTGCTATGTGGTTATGCTTGTAGTTAACTGTGACATGTAATTATTATTTATGTTATGTTTATACCGTTGATTTTAAACAAACAACGAAGCTACAAAAAGTTGTAACTAATTTATAAAGCAATTCTAGGCTTACCCTGGCTCCCTTCTCAGCGAAACATTTGGGTATGCAGCACCCCGCGCCGGAGCAGTTCCTGGGCGGAGAGCTGATGCCGCCGGAGGAGGCCGTGTTGAGGATGTCGTACCCCGAGAGGGTCTCGGGGATGTCCGGCCTTCCGTAGAGGCCCACCTTCGTTTCGTTTCCTTGTCCCGCGGATCCTGACCACGGCGACCAATATTGCTGCAATTAAACAAACGAACGAAAAATAAATAAATAACATACCTAAGTAAAATGGTCATACGAGTACATGGGGTATTTCGTCAACATTAACTTTTCAATCGATGAGCGCCATTAACCAAATAGTTGCGTATTATGCCGAGGGTAAATTTGCTGAGTTACCAGATAATTTGTTCATATATTTATAAAAAGTACGTATATCTAATATTAGTAGTTTCCCTAGAATAGCTACTTACGAGTAAATTCAGTGAAATTATTTGTTGACATTATCGACACGCCGGCGTTTAACGCATATACATTTTGCGTATTCGTTGGGTATTAGCAGCGTATTAAAAGTTTGAAAAAATTGCTTATCCAAATAAAAGAATAATGAATATAATTCTTAGATGATAATAAGAAAGATGGGCCGTGAATCACCATTAGGATGAAAACGCGAGCACAAAAGAGTCCCCAACATCGTTCACCGATGATTTCGTAAATTTATTGTTAATTTTTGTATTTTTAGATTTAAAATCTTTAATTTAAGTGTAGAGATTTTATGTAAGATATGTAACTTTAATTTAATCTGATTTCTACGTGCACTGCTGAAAACCAGCTGCACTCCGGGTACCGAAATGTATAACTGAGCACTGACTTTTTTATCAACTGACATAACTATATAATATAATTCTCTGGTACCTAGAAGTATATTTTTAAATTCCTATGTATAATAACTTATTGACAAATATATTTTTTCATTATTATTTTTATATTACCGCAAATCGCATCTTTGCACAGCTGCAACCCGCCTTTGTTTCTACCTACATACCAAAAGCGTAAATTTCATGTGCCCGCCCGTTTGATAATCCGTGCAGCTTAGTCGTAACTCGGCGATAGTCGGCGCGCTTCCATGCCACACTTCCTTTTGTTTCTATTTTCTATGATGCAATTCCTGAGGGAAATGAACGAACGTGCAATTTACTATACTCATTTATTCAGGGTTACAATGGTCGCCTGAATGATATCAGTGAAATGTATCAAATAATAAATTAATGATTGGTTTACAATTTCAAAAAAAATAGAAGTTAAAAAAATCGTAGCTTTTCTGTACTCTCTGCAATCTCTGCATAAAAAAAAACTATTCACGTGATGAAGCCAATAAAGCCAATTCCGAATTATTAATCCAATTGGCTCATTCCGAGACGATTAACTTAACCGAAAGTGTCTTAATTTTTAAATAAGTACGGTGCGAGTATTATATTATCCGTCAATGAGATCCTCACGTAAGAATCGGTCGAGGAAGTCTGTATTCATACAGGTAGGGAGAGTCCGTGTAACACTGACCATCCGATACCTCCAACCACCTACAGTGCGTATTTTTCAAGGTGTAACGTCATAACCAAACCAGTCGCATTCGCGTTTATTCGTTGTTTGCGGAAACGGTTAAGCACGGTAAATATTGCTGTTTGCATCGATATATTTTCGAATAGCGAAGGTAAATAATTTAGAATTATTATAAGTATGGTCTTTTATTAAACTTTATGAATGTGCGTCTCAATGTTTAATGATTTACTTAATGTTACCGTATGACGTCGACCACTTTTATAAAGTGCATTTTCAATCGAATTTAATAGTGGAAAAAAGAAGCTGCTAAACAGTTGTCTCTGATTTTATGAAAATACATAGCAAATTGACTTTAAGTACACCGGAAACAACATTTTTGGTGAGAATTAAAGGATTTAACAAGCAGCAAAGAGACAACATTTTCAAATGTTCACAATTTACCGTGAAACATTTTGTTAAAATATGAGACAGTGCATAAATTCCACTCAATGTGAACATAAATGTGCTTTCGGAGTATCAGGACCTAAAGCCTGGAATGAACTGCCGCATGACTTAAGAATTATCAAATACTCGACAGAATTCAGAACTAAACTTAAAACTCATCTTTTCAGACAATCGTATCCATAAATTGAAGAAATGCACCCATAAATTGCTTAGCTAGACTAGCCGGTTGGTGCTTACCTAAAGTCATTAAATAGAAAAAGTTTCAAAATTCACGCATCGGTGCGCAAATGCGTCCACAGTGTAAAAATAAATGAAAAATGTTAATATCTATTAAAAGCTTCTTACACTTTTTAAGGTCATATTATAAATATTTTCCAGTACTAAAAATTATAAATATTTCAATAAATACCAACTCTTATTGTGCCACCAATCTTCTAATAAATGTAACATGAATAGAAAAGAACGATAAAATAGCAATTGTAAAACTTTCATCTCTATACTTAAATTTTCTAATAAAACTGTGTTCATCTGAAGCGACCTGCCAGCTGCAGGTAAGTATGTTTTTCTGTATCTGTTTGTACATAATTAGATAAAGAATAGGAAGTAATATTTGTACAGCACCCTTGAGGTGATTTTTCACAAAAACGGCGCTATACAAATCATCAAATTATTACTGTTATTATTATTATTATTTTAAAGCATGATATGCTGACATTTTATTGTATTGTATTCAAGTGGGAAAATTATTCACATGATCGCCGTTAATTTATTTAGACAAAATCGTGGTGGTCGGTGCTATAAGTTAAATTTTGAAAACCATCGTTTTTTGAGTTGTGTGTTTTTCATTATTTTGTTTATTGAGTATAATATTGGGGTATTTGTTTCAATTTTTAAAATCAGGTATATTTTTTATTCATTAAAGACCTTACTGCTATCCGGACTCCCCCTACATCTAAAATACGCCTCTCGACGGTAATCGAACCTTCGTCGTTGACGCAGTGAGCACGGCTTGAGCGATCTATTGGCGGTTTAATATATTATAGTAATGACTGGATTCAGCCAGACTCAAGACAATCATATTATATCCTGCGGTCAGTTAACTAGTTCAGTGTTCTCAGGCCTAAGGAGCGATGACTGGTGACCTGACGTGAGGTCCTTCATCACTCCATAGTACATAGAGATATCCCAATACGCAAGGGGAAAAACCAAAGTAATGAGGGTGAGGGGCGATCTAAGCGTGCCGCCAATTTAAGTAAAACAGCAAATATATAAAAGAGTTCGGCTTGTTTACAAAAACAGAATATTTTAATAAATTACTTTGTATTGACCGCTTTATGAATATACACAGATATCAACATGTTTCGAAAGCGATGCTTTCTTCACCGGGAATATACAGAATACTAATAAATAATAATGTCTAGTATAGGCAAATGATAAACATAGAACACAATAATGTAAGAATAGACAAATTATCTACATAGACAAAAAATTGATTAAAGTACGTAAAAATTAATCAAAAATGTTAATAAAAATTCATATTTTTTCCAACTTGTGTACATTGATCACAACATTGTTCTGTTATTGCACTAGATTTGTACGATGATTTTTATTTATTCTTGTATCATATAATATTTTTGAACTAAAATCTTGCTGACAAGCTACTTGCAGTGGCTTAGCGGTCACAAGTTCCCATTGTTACAATAAAAAAACTTTAATCTAGAAATAGAGATTAAATTTTCGAAACAAGAAAATAATCATTAGTTTTTAAATTATCATTATCTATATGTAATATTATAAGAACTATAATTAGTTATTTTGTAAACTTAAATGTACAAATAACAAAAATAAAATAAATAAAACAAAAACAAGATTTGTGGAAATATCCGAATGTATTTGTACGTGAATTTGGTAAGAAACTTGTCCATCTATTCAGTTGGCCACAACAATCAGCCGAAGGTGATAATGAAATAGTCGTTCTCAAATATTCAATAATCAACTACACAGAGCCTATCTTTGGTCATAGAGCAATGCGCGCCACTGTACGTATCATATATAACGTTATCATTTTTCAAAGTGAGAAAACAATACCGTTGTTTATATTTGTCGGGAGAAGAATCTTATCGTTTTATAGATTAGAGCGGAATGCATTGTTGATGGACCACCGAGATGGAATGGGAAAAATAACAATTAAAGGCAATCTCTTCGTATTGCTATCAATCCTCGGATTAATGGCATTGTAGAGAGGTCTTTTCTGACAATATCAAGAAGGTCTTGTATTTACCAATGTGTTTATAATATTAAAAAAAACATATTATTTATCGAATTCGAATCCGGATTTTATTTATTTATTACGTAACCCCTTCAGTAATCATTGAAAATTTTAAAAACGAAAAAAAGAAAAAAAAAAAAAAAACACTTTTCTTACCAATGAATATATCCTTCATAAAAGCCATTTTGATCCTGATAAGGCTGAAAGCTGATTTTTATTAATTATATTTTAATAATAACAATAACTAAACTTAAAACTCATCTTTTCAGACAATCATATCCGTAAATTGAAGAAATGCACACGTTAATTACTTAGTGTTAACATAAAGTCACTTACAGAATAAGTAAAAAAAAACACGCATCGGTGCGCAAATGCGTCCACAGCCCGCAATACTGTAAATAACTAAATGAGTAAAAATATTAAAAATGTTAATATCTATTAAAAACTTCTTACGCTTTTTAAGATCATTTTATAAATATTCTCCAGTCCCAAAAATTATAAAAATTACAAATAAATACCAACTCTTACTACCAAATCTTGTAATAAATGTAATATCAATAGAAAATGAGGATAAAATAGCAACTCTAAAAATCATATCTTCTCTAAGCTTAAATTTTCTAATAAATCGGTGTTCATCTGAAGAGACCTGCCAGCTGCAGGTAAGTATGTTTTTCCGTATCTGTTTGTACATAATTAGGTAAAGGATAAGAAGTAGTACAGCGCCCTTGAGGTGATTTTTCACGAAACCGGTGCTATACATCATCCAATTATTTAAATGCCGCAGCAACTTAAAGGCGTTATTTTGATGTTTTTTTTCATAATTATTGTTTTATGTGTGATGTATCATCCACCTACTATCTTTATATTTATTTTTTTAAACTTTTGTATATATTTTGCATATTTTTTTTATATCTATCACATGTACCATTATATTTTGTATGGAATGTGTGGGACTGCACTAACCTCCCCACATACCGGAATAAACATTTATTTATTTATTATTATCATGATTATTATTAATTTCTAATTGTTCATGTAAATTTAATCTAAGACCCCTTTTTCTATATGTAATGGTTTAGGTTCGTTGTTGTCAAGCGGGACTTATTAAAATGAATGCTTTATAGTTCAGTTCATAATAAAATTACTTTAAATAGGGGATTCCTCTAACATAGACACGTCAGTATTATTTATTGCTGCTAGAGAGGAAAGGAAATTCTAATGAAGCACACGTAAGCTAAAATATCACCTTTGACTTAGCCATGTCATATCAATTCCATCCATCCATTAACTAAGTAAATAATTAAATCAATAACAAATATTTCCTTCGCTATATTAGAAATAAGGAACTCCGGTGAAAAATATAATAGCTTTAAAAATACGTATTCATATACTCGTAGATCACAAACGCTATGAATGTATGACTTTTTTATGTATAATTTTAGAATTTATAAATCGTTATTTAAAAGTGAATATGAAATCTACTCATCAAAACACCTTGTAATGTTGGTACCATTGCATTTGGAACATCTGACGTCACGTGCGCATTCTGTTTATAGATTAGTATGAACATTTTTATTTTTCACTATTGTTTTGTATTTTAAATTTTTTTTGTTTAGTTTTGGCGAAATTTGAACTTCATTTGGGTGGCTTTAAGCTCTATAATTGTTGTACAATATAAAATAACAAAAAAAACTATTATTAATAACAGAAATTAGAGTATTCGTGAGCAAACCAATTATCAACATGGATATTATTAAAATATTATTTTCAATATTATTATTGTTCTTTGAGTTAAACTTTCGAAAAAGGTACATAATTTTATTAGTTTTGTTTAGTTATGGTTTACTGTGAATACAATATAAAATTATGTACGGTAAAGGTCATCCTTGTTTTGGCATTTGACACTCTAACATCAAAACTGATCATAATCGACCGGCCATAGATTTGAAGAGTTTTGGCGGGCTTTGAAAAATTAAAACTTTGAATATTATTTTAACCGTGAAAACTAACATAAGAAAAAAACGAAATGTACTGGTATTTATGTTTGAACGTCATTACTGATAAAGGAAATGGTCAGCATTTCCTTATTACTGAAAACGCACAGTTTCCCAAGTTAACCCCCCGCTCCCACCACTCCTTGAAATAATCTTTATTCATTTGTCGACTAATAATAGACAATGTTATAGACAATTTGCAAGACTTATTCTCCGGAAATATTAAGGATAAAATCTTTCAAGATCTGCGTAAGCCAGAGATTCCCAACGTGGGCGATATCGCCCCCCACGGGACATTGGAGAAATCCAAGGGGGCGGTGGTGGCCTAAGGGCAAATGGGGGGCAAACGGCGAAGGCCTACAAGGCGGCGGTGAAGGGCTACTAGGGCGGTGAAGGGCTAATAGGGGGCGGTGAAGGGCTGAAATGAGGGGTGAGGGTAAACAAAAATATTCTTGATTAATTTTCCTTATGTATTCAAATTTTTCGTGATCTTGAAAGTTTTTTTTTTTTTAAATTTAAGGGTTTTTTGTCATTTTTTTCATTGAACAATAATGTACTACATAACATAATATGTAAAATACGCAAATACAAAATATATTTCAAGAGCCAAAAGCTATCATAATGGAAAACAGAAGTGATGAAAAGGTCGTGTCGGGGTATACAGTCGACCGCGGAAATGAGAGTTTCAGTCACATATCTATACGAGTATTTCATCGCATTGTCACTTAAAAAGAAACGAGGAAGGGGGGCGCTGATGAGAAATATACTCCAAGGTTGGCGGCAAGACAAATAAGTTTGGGAACCTCTGGTCTAAACTATAAAAGCAATAATAAATACTGCGTCTACCCTACCTTACCATAAATATATTTTTTTAATCGACTTTTATAAATACTAATAATAATAATATTTATGTATTTGAAACTCTCATTATTTAACAACAAAATTTAAGAAAGCTTTGACTGCCCAACTAGGAACAAATCCCGTTTTGGGCCAGTCAACTTGACAAGTTTAGGTCATATTAAGCGCCATTATACAAAAATAGAAGGGAAAAAGGGTAGCATTGACATGGTATGGTAATGTGATATGTCTAGAAAAAAGAATAATAAGTAAGTATAAAGAGATGTGAAGAATAGTATACAATAAAATAAATTGTGTATACCAGATAATTTGAGTATAGTATAATAGTTAAGTACTTATGCAGAGATGTTAAAAACAAATATTTTATACTAAAAAAAATATGTGTATGTGTTTGTTGGTGCCATGAAGAAAAAAATGCGTTTAAAATTGAGTACTAAAAAAGGTAATATTATCGAGGAATATTGATAAGATTGAGTTACGTATCACTCAGCTTTATGAGCCGACGACGAATCTCAGGGAAGCAGCCCGAAGAGGATGCAGCAAATAGTTAATAACGTATTAAATATATTAATCGGTTTCTAATTTATTCGTATGTTCCGCTAAATACCTTGTAATGGACACCTTAACTTAGCCAGCTCTGAAGGGTAAAGATATTTACAGAATATAACTTCGAAATTCATACAAGTAGAGCTGCATTATCGTTTCTTTAGAATTTTATTTTTGCAACTGTTAATACATGCTGAAAATCCGTTGTAATGATTAAATAAAAAACACCTTTTAACTTTATTTCACATTCATTTTTGCTTTAACTGTGGTTTATATACAATTTTGGGTTGTCAGGGATAACAAATGATGATTTTACTTAGATTGTATTTTTTCAGTATTATTATAGCCTGATTTTACAAGTATGTGCCATAGGAACTCAACCGCCTAATCAGTATGAACTAACAGTTGGTGATTCGCGCGCTTTTTTGTATCGTAATATTTAACGATTTTTGTTAACAAAACATGATTTCCCCTGCTCCGCAACCACGTGTAGATCATGGACCATGGAAATGAAAACTAAATTAATAATTGTAAAAAAACCTAGTTTTCTAGTATTTTAAATAATAATGGGAAGAGAGGTGAAATGTTTGAAACACCGTTAATATTTGAGATATTATTAAAATATTAAAGTCTGTGTTGTTACTTAAATAAATCAATAACCAAGAAAAGTTTATTATTGAGATGCTATAAAATTAGAAATTCATTTTTTTTGTCGCTTAAGTTTGTTTGGCATCAGCGAAATCAAAATGGATTGATCAAATGAAAGCATTAACAAAATTTTCAAAAACTTGAAAAGCATTTTTCTCAAAACTACTCAAAAGGCGTATAAGCCTCTCTGGTTCTCAGATCCTCACATTAGGTATGATTTTAGCTACAAGGCATAACTGTTTAGTCTTGTGACTGTGTCAAGTATCAAATTCATCGACAGAGTGTTTTCAACACCTTTTTATTGCCCTCGCCACCCCTTAGATGTCTCCAGCACCCGCAGGGAGGTGATACCTACCGCTTTGGGATTCACTAATCGATTGATATATCAAAATGACGCAGTTCCGCTGTTATCGAACTTCGAGTTCATTCTTCTAAACACATCCGCCACGAATGTGACGCAATATATTGTAGTATTATAGTAGGAACGATATAATAATAATAAAATAAGTGTGGTGGCAACATTCATCGCTTCTCCGCAGCTTCGGTCGGGAGATAAGGCCGCCATGTTGACTTGAATGCCTACTTCCGGTCAGGAGACACGCGGAAGGGGAAGCGTGAAAACGATTAAAAGCTGTGCTCGTATTGCGAAACAACGTTCTCAGAACACTGAAATAGGTGTAACAGTAACGGATATCTACAAAATACCAGATCATCTAGTCAGATCCTAGTAGGCAGATAAGATGACTATCACTCCTCATAATTATAATACCAGAACAAAGCAACTAGACAAGCTAAATGTAACGAAGTGTAATACTATTGTACTTTTTGACAAAGAACCTCTTAATTGTTAGCCGTAAAATTGTACAACAAATTCAACAACTTTGTATCAAACAAAGTAATTCAATCAATAATGCATTAAATCCAGCAAAACTTGGCTCAAGGAATTTGCAGAAGAAGAACTGACTAGTATTCTTAAAACAACATCATAGAAGTTACTGCAAATACCCTACCCAAACCTTGAGGTTGAAATATAGAAGTCGCTAAATCCCTTTATTCAAAACTTAGTTCGCCTCAGCACAGGATCTCCTAGTGAAGAGGACTACGAAAAAAATTCTAATATAATCCTTAAAATGTCAAAATTATAATTATAAAAAGTATTTTTTTAAAAAGAATGAACTGTCAAACAACTCTGTCTATGCACATATTTCTGTCCTCATTCACATTGTTTTATACCTACTGAAATGATGTTCTATCTACACACTTAGCCTTTAGATCCACTTTATCGTTCCATGTCTTTTTGGGACTTCGCCAAGTTTCAATTCACTTTGACGTTTTCATTTAATTCTTGTCTGACCATGTAAGTAAGGAAGACTGTATTCTTTTATTGTGATACCGCACAATAGTTCCTACTACCCAGAACCATTGAGACTATAACATCCCCGATTTAAGGATATGTCAAGATTCTGAAGACTGAATCGTAATGTTTATATATTTCATGTATTTGAAACAAACACATAACTAACTAACTAACTAACCATCACGCCGTTACCCCGCAGGGGTAGGCAGAGAGGACGGACCGCCAAACAACTCGATCTTGGCATACACTTCTTGTTTCATTCATATTCATACAACGCCTCATACATTCTCTTCTGTTATTCCGACTTCTGACATGGCCCGACTCGAGTATTTGATTCACTTGATCGTGCCATGTCTTCCTCGGGCGTCCCCGGCTTCTTCTTCCATTCACATATATTCTCCTTACACTCCTTTCTTCATTCATTCGCTCTAAATGCCCAAACCATCTAAGCGTCCCTTTCTTAATCTTGCTCACTATGCTTACATCAGCCTTGCATTCTTTACGAATTTCAACATTTTTCACACAATCATACATGGTTTTACCACACATTCGTCTCAGAGATCTCATTTCTACAGCATTCAGTCTACTTTCATCCTTCCTCTGCCAGTTCCATGCCTCACTGCCATACATCAAGGTTGGTATCAGCACTCCATTGGGGACTGCTAGCTTCGCTTCCTTGGATAACTTTTTGTTTGCGCCAACCGCGTTCAGTCCCCCGTTAATGGAGTTTCCTGCATTCCCCCTTCTTTCAATATCCCTATCAGTCTTTCCATCTCTCGTAAACATACTTCCCAAATACACAAACTCATCAACCTGCTCCAAGTATTCATCATTCACAACTATATTGCATTCTGTTTTCGTACTCTCTCTTTCAAATTTTCCTTTCTTTTTTAGTTTATTTGATTTTATAGAATTCTGTATTACAAAATAATATGTGCGTACTGCACTGATAGAAAATGTTAAAGGTATAATGCACAATTTGGGCGTAAATTAATAATTAATTGTTTTTGTGTTTAATTCGTAAAGCTCCATTTAATTTATTTTTTTAAATTTAATGTAAACAAAATTTAATAATTTAATGAGATCTGCAAGTATTTTAGTTATTATTATTGTGACAGCTGTTTCGGCGTTCAAGGCAATTTTTAAACTGCGGTTAATCCACATTGCGACGACTTATTTTATTTATTCCCACCGAATTCTAATTTGGACGGGTGTTTAAAATAATTATTTATTACCGATAAAAAAAAAAATTTAAAAAAAAATACTTTTATGTGACACCTCACAAGTGCGCCCCTGAATGTACATAGCAAGTACAGGATAACTATACCGCTACCCAGTTAGGCAACGTTGAGAGGCGGATTAAGGAGGGGGCTGTAGGAAGGGATTTGTTAATGCGGGCTTTGAAGAGGCCCGGATTAAATTTTGAAGGAAAGACAGATTCCGGTAGCTCGTTCCACATACGAGCCGATTTACACAAACACGAGTCGGCGAAACGACCCGTTTTCATGAAGCCCCGACTTCGTGTAGTTATAAAATAATAAAAATTCTCCATTCTGTGAGTTTTTTACATTTATAATGTGTTTTCCCCGTATTTAAATGATAATGTTTTCTTAACTGATTTATTTAAATTTGTTGTATTATCTTCGTAATAGAGCAATGCACGCCACTGGATACAATTAACTGAAACAATGTAAGCTATAATATCAGCGTTGGACGTCACATCCATTCTACCAAACATCGACCAAAATTTGTGCTTTAAGTTTTTTTTTTTTTTTTACAGTAACTCCACACAGGAGATCAAGGAGGAAACAATTTCCCTCAAGGCCTATATCATCTTTGGGGATGCTGTGTGGAGGATCTTTTAGAGGATAGGAAGGAGTGAACTTGGGTCTTGAAGAGACCCATGTTATAGGATGGAGGAAACACAGAGGCCGGCAGATCATTCCACAGCCGAGTTGTTGAACACAAGAACGAGTCGTAGAAGCGACCCGTTCTCATGTCACAAATGTCAACCGTGTGCAAATATTGGGCGCGCGTTTGGCGTGTTTCCCGACTATGCACCGGTGCCGAAGGGATCAATGACGCTAGTTCCTCGGAGCATCTTCCATTAAAATACCGGTAGAACAAGGACAGCGTTCCCACCCGACGTCTGTGCTCCAAAGATTGCAACCCATTTGTTAAGATAGGCGAATCTATCAAACGGACCGCCCGTTTCTGCACAGAGTCAAGGTTATTACATATGGTTTTTATGTTTTTATTTTATACATATATATTGTAGCCTTAACCGTTAATTTTGAGTTTTGAATAACAAGCTCCCGTTAGACAAACTACAAATAAGTTTATCAGTACTTTTTTCATTGTATTTTTTTTGTAAAATGTAAATAAAAAAATATAAAAAAATAAAAATGTACTTACCGCATTGGTTCCTACAACTAAAATTGTCAGGGCGGTAAATAATCTGAAATAAAGAAAAACATACATTAAATTTATTTGTTCTTTTTTAATTATCAGAAAATATTATTGAGGCCAAGAAATCGGTAATAGTCTGGTAAGGCGTTGGACATGCAGTCGGACGGACCGAGTTTGGTTTCACTACACAGGTGGATACGCGTTACTTTAATGTCGGCGTGTGACAAAAACCTAATCCAATAATAACACATTAAACAGAGCGATATTGGATACGCATTACCATTACTGAAAAAGAAGAAATAAATCGGAACACTAGAATGGTTTTTTAACCATAGTGTAAACACGTGCATGATTAAATATGATTTTTTACACGAATTTCCGCAATCAGAATACGATAATGTTTTTTTAGCGCGTTAATTCCGAATGCATTTTTGCAAGTACGATTTTTTAAACACGAATAGCTGAAATCAGAGCACAACAATTGTTTTATCTCCGTTTAAAACATTGTGTTATGAATTACCATACAAGTACCATACTTTACAAATTCTGCTGGAATTTTCAAGCTTTTAGACGTTATGACAATTAGACAACTTTATGCTAAATTTGCAATCCTTCATCTCTTTAAATCACATCTTCACATTCCCCTATAATCCCAATCAATTATTTTAAAAAGATCTTCGACAAACTACATCCCTAATATCCCGTTAAACCACCCACGGACAAAGACATTTTAAATACTACGCAATTAAACTATATAAGCACATGCCTACATCTTTCAAACAAACAAGTTAGAATAAACCAACACATTTAATAAAACTTAATATCTTGATCTGGATAAAATCAAAAGGAAGAGATTTTTTTCCGTAACTCAATTAAACCAACTCAAATATAACAACGTTTATATTAAATATTAATAATTAATTTGCATTTTTGTCTTTTTTACGATATTTGTATTATTCTTAAACATAATTGTATGACTATTTCACAATAATACTATATTATACACACGTGAACACCTCCGCACAGGTTCTCCCAGTGGGGCGTTCACCATACGTTATTATATTTTAATAATTTACACTACATACACATTCTATGTAATAATTAATTATATTTTATTGAACAAATATGATGGTCTCCTTGATTGTATATCTACTTGATAGCTGTGGGTATCTTTCAAATTGTGTGTTACTATTATATGAAGTCTATCCTCACTGTAACAAAACTGTCATGCTGTTTTCATATTTATCAAAAAAATTCCAACTTGTGTACATTGATCACAGTACGCATGCATCTATATTGTTCTGATTTCACGCTACATTTGTATATTTACTGTTGTATTATATAATATTGTTGAACTAAACTCCTGCTGACAAGCTACTTGCAGTAGCTTAGCGGGTACAAGTTCCCATTGTATGTAATTAATATCATACAATTTTTGAAATATTAATTACATAAAATGTAATTTAAATTAATACATTAACATTGTCTTCAAATAAAGAGAAATAAATAAATAAAAATAAAATTCCATAGATTTTTTCGCTGTTAATCTTGATAGCAAATATTTGAATGGTTTTTACTTTGCGTGTTTCTGTTTGTTATTGTTACCTTGGAAGTTTCCTTGTCGAGACAGACGAATGTTTAAAATATTGTCCTACTATGATAAAAAAAAATGCTGACCTCGGTACAGTACTAGAGCATGTACGTAAAAAAAATTTGCTAATTTTATTTTATGTGGGTGAGAAAAGGTTGGGGGTCGATACAATGTTTCTTCCGATAATTATAAAACAAATCAAAGAATAAAACAATAAGTTTAATTTAACAATAACAAATTGTATTACGTGCTTTCATATCGAAGGCAGCAAACGCGGCCTATCTTATACGCAAACTTGGTAGATCAGATAGGCTCTTGCGGTTCTTCGTTCAGTATATTATGGCAAGTCAGACTCCTTATCCACTACGCCACCCAAAATAAAACATTTCTATTAGGTAGTCAGTGATTTTTTAGATAACTAACATTTTAAAATCTTTCATGAAAGCTTGTCAAACAATTATAGCATATCTAACATTTTGTTTCGGTGCAAAGATTACATGAACACGCTTAATGAATATAAATGATACCGGCAACGCTAAATGTTTCAACTCGCTAAAGGGAGATAAAGACATTTTTATTTTCGCGGAGTTAAATTAATAATGTTATGTTTTTTTGGTAATAATGAGTTCTCGGTTAACTTTTTTAAAGATAAGGGAAAAAATAATTCTGCCGATGTCATACCGGGTCATCTCCGGCCGCGGATCACGTAGGCCGAACATGACTCCCCTTTCATAATGTTTAAATATTTGATACTATTACTTATCCGTATTTAAAAATAACAATGATTTAACTGTTGAAAATTATGGTCAGAAAACTGCTTTATCTCAAACAATCGCCGACCGCGGTGAAGTAAAATTATTTGATAAATAAGTATGTCTGTAAATAATATTATAATATAAACGGCATGGAAAAAATTGTACGTAATTAAAAATTAAGGTTTTATAAAAAATGTATTAAAAATAACATCGCGTGTTTCCTATTCTCCAAAAAATCTTCTTAAACACAAAAATATTATTGTTTTTGGCCTTCAAATTTGCAAAATTAAATTTTAACAATGTGTTTCTCATCAACTTTATATTACAAAATATTAAAAAAGTCAGTTTGTAGAAATGAGCTTTTGACGTGAATTTTAGACAAGCTTTCATAAAATTTGTAATAAAACATTTCAAGTGTGGATGAATAATGACTGCAGTAAGGCAAAATCACCGGAGAAGTTAAAAAGCTCGCCGACCGACGGTAAAGAGAAGATGTATTTTACGAATGGCAAGAGTTGTATTTTTTGTGGGAGTATTTCAGTAAATTGTTTGTACAAACCTCGTCCCTGTGTCCGCCATGGCGGCGGCTTCTGATGCAGCTGCTGACTAGCCGCCCGCCCGAATCCTCGCACAAGTCGGAGGGAAAAAAAAGAGTATGTCTCCTCAAACGCGCGCACACTCGCGGGAACGCTGCCTGCGCGCTACTGGCGCTGGAGCCGCCGCCGGGCCGCCATGCGCCGAGCTGCCGCCTGCCCGTCCCCCGATCCTCCCACCGCCGCAGAAAACTCCTAAACGTTATGAAAATAGTCCCGGAAAAACGTCAAAACCATCAAATAACGCGCTAAAATCACCTCAATCAAAGAAAGTTCTCAATTAAATGTTTATATTCTGTTCACTCGGGTGTATTTGGATGGAAAAATGAAAGTTTAATAAGTTCGGAGGTGGATTTAGATGGGACGGGACAGGGAGGGAGGGCGGGGGGAGGGGCAGCGTCGGCGACGCGGCTGGCGAGCGCGAGCGCCTTCAGTACCGGCTCTGCCATGGCGCGGCCACAATGGCGCGGTGGGCATACTTTGCCCTGTTTCAAAATGTTCATCGTGTTGTTTTTATTCAGTTTTGCGGCCGACGTGCGGATTAATGCGGTAAGTCCCCACTAATTCGCCTTGTTCAATAACCGATTTACATAAAGCGTTGGTATTATGCGGCTAGTCATATTTGATAGATGAAAGCTCCGCTCTAACGAAATTTCTGACAGTTCGCCGCTGAAACGGGTTATCCTTTACTGAGCCGGTGTCCTTTGCATTCTAATGCCAAATCTAAGCGGTATCTGTCTTGCACGTGGAAACCTTTATAAAATATATACAATTGTTCTATTTAATTAAATTACTTGAAAGTTGTACATCAAAGAGCTATTTTTAATCTTAAAAAACATTTAACTTTTATTTATTACATTTTAAATTAATTCGTAGCTACTTTGAGGTAAAACACGTAAAATTACTAGGACAAATTGGTCAGGGCATTAGATTAGGTTAGGTTATTTTGTGTAGATTTTCTTGTACTTTACATTTGAATATTTATACCCCTAGTTTATTCTAGATTGTGCATGTAAGTGAGTCTGCTGCTCATGAGTATTTTACGTCATAGTTTTTATTTGCAAAACAAATATACCATATCTGTTATTTTACAATTATATTAGGTTAGGTTGGTTAGTTTAAAGCGCAATTGAGGTGAACCTTCACAAAACAGCGCTATGGAAATTGACTCTAATTATTATTATTAAGACAAAATCTTGTCCAGCGCAAGTTAAAAATAAGATTCTATTAATTGGTTATTGGTTAAATTATTAGACATATTTGCCGATTGAGTTGCTGCATGAGTTATTGTTTTGAACGGTTGTTATTTATAATTATTGCGATCTCCTCGCCCTGTCGGCTGATAGTAATGTATGACGCGCGCCGAGTTGAATCAGCACCTTAATCACCGCGACAACACAAATTATATTTAATTTACGCACGTTCCAAATCATTGATCTAAATATAATAATTTTGTTTAAATAACATCTTAATTATGAATTTTGTATTACTTGTGAAAAATAACAAACAAGACCGCGCGAACAAAAAAATAGGTTATGGATTTGACCTACCGTTGAAATATTAATTTCGCGAATGGCGCGAGCTTCGGAAGCTCTCGCGGTTTGAAGCTATGGAGATTTGCATTTGTAATCTTTTAACGCGCGAATTTTCGAACTGATCAATTACATTGTACCTTTACATTGCGTTACTAATCATGATTTTTTAATGTGGAAATGAACGACAGGTTCAAAATGTAAAATAGGAGATTTTATTAGTAAAACTGACTAAATTCATTTTCAAACTTAAGACCAAAGATAAAATTAGTTGAAAAATCCTTATCTACCTTTTTTTAAATTAGTTCAAAGCTGAATAATGCTGAATAATGCGAGATATATTTTTAGTGAGCTATTTATTCTTCTATTATTTATGACATCAAAGTTAAAATTAAATAATAATCAATAAATCTTCGTAATGGTAATGCTAATGATAATTTAACGTCAAGTATTTTTTACTGCGGAACGAATACACCCTTATCTGAAAACAGTTTCATATATAACGGGTTTAAATGTTACCCTAAATTAATGTAATACATTTTGTCTGCGGTACGTGGTTCTCGAATTATAAGCATTATTTGCAGTCCACTAAAGTTTATCTACAGAACATTACGAAAAATTAAAATAAGAAGTTGTTTTGCTAAAATGACATATAAATAAAACATCAATTACTTTGAACGGCACTTTAAAGTTCATCTGTAATAAGTCCATTGAAAGTATATAAATAAACGCGCGATTAACGAGTACAAATTTTATTTATACGCCTTAAAAAGGTTGTTACATAAATGTGAAACAATAAACCATAAATATAAAGTGTACATTGGAGAATATTTGTTTTGTGTTAGTAAATAATAATAAATCTAGATGCTATTTTAAAGTAGGTACATATATGAAGAAACAATTCACGCGGTTTACTTGTCCGATATTTACCAGTTCGACTCTCCTTGCGATACTGTTACACAATTCACCGTTCAATCGACAACTAGAATATTCGAAATCAAAGAAGATGGGTATAACAAAAGTAGACAGAGAATTGTAACGAAACAACGATGTGAATAGAAAATACAAAAATCAGATTTAGCTAACTAGCTAGGTATCTATAGAATAATAGGTACCTATGGTCTATCATCTCCCACCTTTTCCGACCGCCACAATATGGGGGTGTACCTGCTAGTATACTGAAAAATTAAAAAAAAAAAAACTAAATAAGTGAATAACAGTTAATATATTTAAACGCGTGACAAAGAGAATCAAATCAATAAAAAGAAACTAATTGAACCCTCTGTACCGTCACATGTTTCTATATTATTGAGAACTTAAATCGTCGTGAACTTGCAAACCCCAAAAAATATTCTTTATTCGTTCAAGAATCAGACTACAGAATTTCGCTTGTTCTTTGATTTCACAATCTCCGTCAATGATTTTGATAACTTGTCAACCCAACCTTTGACTCGAGATAATGACAAAAGTTTGTGCTTATTTTATTTTTTTGTTAAAACGCCGAAGTTGTGTGTTCTAATTTTATAAAAAAATAATTGGAAATAAAACAAGTTTCAGGGACGAATGCGATAAAATAGATAAATTATTTTGAATTTAGTTACTCATGTAAAAAATATATGAACCAAACGCAAGGTGATGGAATTTTATTTTATCTGGAGTAATAAACAATTAGCCAACAACTTCATTGCGTATCATTACAAAATATTGACCTAGCTGAAAACTTGGAGATATCAGCGTAGCATTATGTAGAAAAATAATTATCTCATTCTTCGTAATAAAGGTCTTTCCAGAATGATTTCCTTCCGAGAATTCGTTTGATAAATTGTTTTCAAGTATTTTAAAAGTTAGATTAAATATATATATTTAGAACAATCCGCTACTGTACATTTATAAAGAAATCTTTAGCCGCTCGCAGAAATGAGATATGTTTTATGGTTTCCGGATGTCAGTTTTTATCACATTTTAATTAATACAATTTCAATGATTAAATATAAACGCTTTATTGTTCATACTCGCATAACGAGTCGCCACTATCAAACTATCGTGAACATTGATATCATTTCATCAGAACTGAACCCCATGGTAAACTTGGCTATAGATGTTTATGCACCGAGTTGATGATGGGGAGGTAGGAACTTCGTTATTTATTTACTATATTATATACACCCTATATGGACTTTAACATTCATGTCATTGATCCCTTCGGCACCGGTGCATAGTCGGGAAACACGCCAAACGCGCGCCCAACATTTGCACACGGTTGACATTTGTCACATGAGAACGGGTCGCTTCTACGACTCGTTCTTGTGTTCAACAACTCGGCTGTGGAATGATCTGCCGGCCTCTGTGTTTCCTCCATCCTATAACATGGGTCTCTTCAAGACCCAAGTTCACTCCTTCCTATCCTCTAAAAGATCCTCCACCCAGCATCCCCAAAGATGATATAGGCCTTGAGGGAAATTGTTTCCTCCTTGGTCTCCTGTGTGGAGTTACTGTAAAAAAAAAAAAAAAAACATAATTATTTAGTTACAATAGTCACACAGGTGCAAAACACATCAGAATAGGTACAGAGATAAAATAACGAACAAATACAATATGTATATATATATATATATGAAATAACATAGTGTAAGTACCATTCCAAGTAATGGTACTCACACTATGTTATTTCAGCTACAGAGGCGAATATTCAAAACATACCTCACATTCACTGATACTTATACTCTAGACACATATCTTAATAGTTGTTGAGGATGTATGCAATAATCGTCTGTTTGTATTTGTATTCCGAGCAGTTGAACATATCTATTATGTCTGAAAAAGTATTACCTTCTGCGTGGAGTCTAGGTACAAGAGAATTTTTTAATGACTCAGTCCTGAAATTATTGTTTCAATTGAATAAAATGTTAGATCGAGTAGTTCTAGTTGGAATATTAAATTTAATTAAGCTGATTATGTCAGGGCTATCTATAATACCGTTATGTTTATCAAGCTAGAATTCCTGTTACACAAATCCATTGATGTAAGTACATATGTGCTAAATTACGCTATATATATCCTAGTGGTGTAGTGATAACTCTTCACACTCGAAATACCGAACTCAATAAAAAACACTACGAACAGTATAAGTATATACGAGCATACAAATAGGGAAGGGAGCTAAATTTAAATCAATTAATGGAATAATCTTCCTTTGAACACCCAGTACATTTTATAATTATAAAAAAAAATTGTAATTAATGAAGACAATAGACGCATAGATAAACAGTGAAAGCTTTAAGGAACCTAAAAGCGGTAAAGAGAATCTATGTGAAAGATACTAAGCTCGGAGATTTTAAAGTATCAGACCCTGTAACTTGGAATTTTATTTGAAATATTTTTATTTATCTATCTATTTAACATTTTTATTGTTCCCTGCTTGCTAGCTAGCTTGGGCCGTATTATAAAAAGTAGATCATTTCATTTCATGGTAAAGTCAAATAAAATAATCTATTTTGTTAACATAATAACATATGTGTAGTACACTTTACGTTATTTAATATTTAAAAAAAAATAAAAGGAAAAAAAAAACAACAAAGTAATTTAAAGTTACCTGTACTAAAAAAAGGCGTTGATTTATATAGTAAAATTAAAAAAATGTTAAATAAATTTACTCATTACAGTCCAATACAAAAACAACACTGGAAAAAAAATCACTTTTAATAAATTTACGAATAGACTAAATCAAATCTACGCGATATAATGCATTGATTACGTATTTTCTCCTAATTTATTATGTGTATTTGAGTACGAGCCGCCGCTTCACTGATCTTTCCGCGTACATTTACACATCATCCGAAACCAATGGACCATGCCTCCATCTCAAACATCTGCACTTTGTGGTTTCCGGGTGGGAATTTAAAAGCTCCTACTAACAGTTCGTACGCGTGAATGTTTGAGAATAATAATAATAATAATTAAATGATTTGTATAGCGCCGTTTTTTGTGAAAAATCACCTCAAGGGCGCTGTAAAAATATTCGTTCCTATTCTCTATCTAATTATGTACAAACAGATACGGAAAAACATACTTACCTGCAGCTGGCAGGTCGCTTCAGATGAACACAGTTTCATTAGAAAATTTAAGCTTTGAGATGGTATGATTTTTCAGTTTGCTATTTTATCCCCATTTTCTATTGATGTTACATTTGTTAGAAGATTGGTGGCACAAGAAGAGATGACATTTATTTGAAATATTTATAATTTTTAGGACTGGAAAATAATTATAAAATGATCTTAAAAAGCGTAAAGAGTTTTGAATAGATATTAATAATATAATTTCTTCAAAAGATTCTTTGTGGCGTTATTATTAATAAATGAATTAAAAAATTACTTCGTATTCAAGGTTTTATTAATATACAAAGAATTTTTTATTAACATTAACTTTTTTTTCACATTTAGTTATTTGCAGTGATTTTTAAATTTATATTATTTTTTTTTGTTTATTTATTTATTTTTATATTTATATTTTGATAGTTTTTTCTATATGTGAGTTTAGGTACGCACTAACCGGCTGGCCTAGCTAAGCAATTTACGTGTGCATTTCTTCAATTTATGGATATGATTTTTCTGTAAATTAGACTGATATAACTCTTTTCAAGGTGAGATTTATGCTAAAACGTTGACGCCGCGTACAGTTTACAATAGTATTAGGGATTATAAGGCAGTAACAATAAATAATGAAACACCTTTTCTGTTTGAAAAAGGGGTTATGATCACCGCATAGTATTCCTGGAAAACGTCATGAAAAAAAATAAAATAATTAACATTTCTTCAAAAGATTGGTATTTTCTTTGTGGCGTCATTATTAATAATGAATTAAAAAATACTTTATTAATAAATACATATCAACATGTTTTGAAAGCCATGCTTCTCTCATCAGGAATATACAGAATACTAAATAATAATCATAATAATTTATAATTTGTCTATTCTTACATTATTATTTTTTAGTATTCTTTATATTCCTTATGAGGAAGGCATCGCTTTCGAAACATGTTGATATGTATATATTAATAAAGTGGTGATTACAAAATTATTTTTTATTCATTTATACGATATGGAAAAATAACGAGCAATAACTGAATTTTTTTCAATTTTGAATAGTATTTGTGCTATTGGCCATTTTGTATCTCTTCTCTTCCGATACGAGTTGAGATTTTCACGGCCATTTTCCTACTCTCCTTTTCCTATTTCGAAATCAGCTAAGATAGCTTCTGACAGCATTTGAGAAGTTTCGATCTCCTCCGTTGAAATCTTACGGAGCAGTATTTATATTAAAAATCTAGCCGAAGAACAATGTACGAGTATTACATTAATAATAACAGTTCTTTATTCCAGAGGGTACGCAGGGGTAGTGCAATGCAATACGTTCCATAAGTGTACATAATACAAACAAATAAATAACAACAGGTACGTAAAATAAGAGGAAGAAAAAAAAAGAAAAAAAAGATCACTTGGTTAAAATATCGAAAATAAGTTAATTCACTAGAGAGAAAAAAAAGAACAAGTTTATGGTGGATATCTGATGGTCTCCCGTCTCCAAAGGGCCATCAAGGGAGTCTCCATCCATGCAGCCGTGGCAGTAATTTATTTTTATTTTTATATGAGTACCGCACAAGAGTCCCAACTGCTCCCAACCGTCTGGAGCCAGTGAGACTATGGCATCCCCAATTTGAGAATCTTGTGAGACTGAAGGTATCGTGGAGGGGAAGGAGAAGGGGAAGAGGTAGGTGGGGAAATACCTGGCCATTCATATCTGGTCACCAAGCACGGTTAAAAGCCATTTCCAGCGACATTTCAACTCTGAATGGTGGTCTTTCACCAGGGCGATACTGAGAGTATCTTCCACTCTGGAACATGCGAAAAAATACTACATATTATTTTAAAATTAATTAATTGTGAAACAGCACAAATTAAGTAATAGAATTTACTTGCCCACGCCGGGATTTGAACCCGCGACCTTCGGATTGGTAGTCGAGAGCCTTACCCCTCGACCATGGAGGCCGTCAAACTAATGATGGTATTCTTGGATTAGCGTACTCTGCACCATATGCTTCCCATGCGGTGGCGGAGAAATGCCCTGAAAGAGTGCACTCGCCCTTCCAGGAACATTTCTGTAGCGCTGCAGTATCTTGGTAGACGGAACAGTTGGCGATATGCATTATTGTAGGTGACTTTTATCTTTTGCCATTGGGATGCAGTGTAATTCACCCACAGTTCTGACGTATACAGAGATGTGCAGAATGTGTATATTTTTGACATTTGAGCTACAAAGGTCAAAACGTCTTGACAGCGTACCTGCTTTAGCGGATATCATGTGTATAAGTATTCACCATGCAAAACAAGAAGCCTCTGGAGCATACTTAGCTGGTTTTCATTTCATACCATATCAGAGTTTATTAGTATATTGTGTTGATAACAAACCCTTCGTTATTTTGAAAGTCATAAAATTAATACCAGAATGGAAAGACAACATGCGCATATAATTAAATAACACAAAATCGACCTTATAACATACTAATTTCCTACAACTTGCATTATCAATACATTCATTAAATAATTGTTTGTATGCAAGATAATTTTTTTATTAAATACAAACCGTTTTTCTAATGAGCGCACCGAGCTGTCTCTAAGGGGTTTGCCTTATCTCTTGCTCTAAAAAAATATTTAGCATTACTTCCAAGAATTATGTTTTTATGTTTAATGCTATCAATAATTATTCTAGAACCTATTTACCATATATACAGTGTCGTACCAATCGCATGGATAATGTTAGCAAATCAATCAGTTCAAAATAAGGTACTCAAGTTCAATTTTAAATTGTTTTTTTTTTTATCAATAATGACATTTTTTCTAAGGTAAGTTTTCATGGTTAAAATAATTTTCAAAGTTTTAATTTTTAAAGTTCGCCAAAATGCTCCTAATCTATTGCCGGTCGGTTTTGATCAGTTTTGAGGTTAGAATGTTTAATGTCAAAACAAGGATGAGCTTTACGGAACATAATTTTATATTCGATTCATAGTTAACCAAAACCAAACATATGTAATAAAATTATTTACCTTTTTAGAAACTTTAACTGAAAGAATAATAATAGTTTAGAGAATTAATATTGTCATAATATCCGTATTGATATTTAGTTTGCTCATAAATATTCTAATTTCTTTCATCAATAACATTTTTTTTATATTGAACAATAATTATAGAGCTTAAAGTCACCCAAATTAAGTTTAAATTTCGCCAAAACAAAATACGTATTTAAAATACAAAACAAAAGTGAAAAATAAAAATGTTCATACTAATCTAAAAACAAAATGCGCACGTGACGTCAGATGTTCCAAATGCAATGGTACCAACATTACAAGGTGTTTTGATGAGACGATTTTTTATTCACTTTTAAATAACGATTTATGAATTCTACGTATATATAATAAAAGTTATATTTTCCGAATCGGCGTTTGCTGATCTATATGAATATATATTTTTAAAGCCATTGTATTTTTAACTGGTATGATTTAAAAAGGTTATGTTGAGGAATTGTCAGTTTTAGTATAGTAACGTTAATTAGTTCTTCAACGACCGAAGCAAGAGTTCTTTTGGTCACTTGATTTGAATGTTTGCAGATTCACCGAATCCATATTCTTTTATAAACAGGGTTATTTGGACAGCATCAATTGATCATAACTGAAAGTAGTTTGATTAATGATATTTTTAATAAACGTAGAGTTTTGTGGAACGATAAGTCCAGTGCTCGATGCGGCAATGGCCGGGGTTATCGAGGCAGTCAACTTTGACCCTGCCCGGAATACTCCGTCAACATTAAAAAATATTTGAACGTCGAATTTGTGGTAGAAAAACAATCTTCATAATGTGTTTATGCATCACATACTTCATGGCCTCGGTTCCTTGATACATACACAAATATTATTATTTCTGATTTTTTAAACTATCGGTTCGTGATATAATTCCATTTTAATATGGATTTTCAGAAGTCGGAAAATACCCGTTGTATGGCGAAATCGGTCCGGTCTAAAATAAATGGTTGGAATAAAGTTATGAAGGTTTTTTAATTTTAAAAAATTCTTATTTTAAATGTCATGTTGAAGCCGATTAAAGCATCAGATTTATTTGTGAAAATCCTTCAAATGACTTACTTTATTCCTATATATCGTATTAATAAAATTTTGGAGTACAGTGCCAGGGAACATTTCACCCTCTTCCTGTGTCAACTGTGGTTAGAGGTGCATAAATGTGGATATAATCTTCTCTACCCAGTGAGCGGGCTCCCTATTGCTACTGTGGGGCTTAATTACTTTGTTACTTCGAAAATTTTATTTCAGTAAATATATTTAATAGACGTGCTGCAGCACGGCTAGAAAAAGGATATAGAAATAGAAATCTATAATTATTGGAGGCTTTCACCATGAATATTTTTAACACTGAACAAATAAAGACTAAAATGGAAGTCCTTAAGAAATTAACAGAAGAAGAAGAGACTAATATTCTTAAAACAACGTCACAGAAGTTACTGAAAATACCCTAACCAAACCTTGAAGTTGAAATATATAAGTCGCTGAAATAACCTTATTCAAAACCTAGTTCGCCTCAGCACAGGATCTCCTAGTGAGGAGGACTTCATTCACATTCACTCATTGTTTTATAATTAATCAGATTATGTTACCAAAATGTCAAAAATTATGCAGAAATTATAAATAAAAAAAAATTAAAAATAAATTTCGTTTGTAACTATTCATACATAGTAATATATAATAATAAATGTCGGACTGAATATCTTGGTCGCATCCTCAGTCATTCATAATACCACATATTCATAAATTCAAGAAATGCACACGTAAATTGCTTAGCTAGGCTAGCCGGTTAGTGATTACCTAAAATCGAATAGAATAAGTAAAAAAAACGCATCGGTGCGCAAATGCACAGCCCGCAACACTGTAAATAACTAAATGTATACAAAGAAATGTTTATATCTATTAAAACCTTCTTAAGATTTTAAGATCATTTTATAAATATTCTACAGACCTAAAAATTATAAATATTTCAAATAAATACCAACTCTTCTTGTGCCACCAATCTTCTAATAAATGTAACATCAATAGAAAATGAGGATAAAATAGCTGTAAAAATCATATCTTATCTAACCTTAGCATTTTCTAAATTTTCTAATAAAACTGTGTTCAGGCGCTGCACTAACCTCTCGGGAATTTCGATTTAGGCAACGCCCCCCAAAAATAGTTCTTTAAATGATCTGTAGGTGTCCCATCGGCGTTAAGAATATATTGTTTACTATACAATACATGTATTATGACACCTTGTGAAAAAAATTCGAACTAAAATGAAGTTTCCCAAAAATCGAACCATTATTTTATTAGTATGTCACAACGTACACAAGGACTACTAATTACTAACATCTGTGCCTCTTATCCCCAACTAACTACTCTATATTATTAGTCTTGCCCCCGAGTATATTTGAAAGTGGTTCCCAAACCTTCATGTCTTTAAACACTTTTTTCTTTATAACAACTTGTCAAACGAAAGACTTTTTGTACTTATTTATTTATTCATTTAAAAAATACAATAATAAATAGTAACAATTGTAGGCATGAAGAAATAATGTTCTTATATCTACCTGTATTTTTTATGACATACCATCATAAAAAAAGCTGTCCTTGTATGTATGGGTGGGTTATCATTTATTCACATTCGTGAGAAACATCGTTAATATTATTATACGTCATAGTATAAGTTTTCAGAGTACTCACAGTTCTGTTTTGAATTCTTTATACTTAGTTATATTTCATGATTTTATTTTAACTTCTCTGTATATTGTTCGTTTAAAATGTTAAACAGAATAAAAAAATAATTGTTCATGTACAATAAATTATAATAATAATATTATATGGGCGACTAAATATGGCGATCAACGTCAAAAATCTGAAGTGGCTCCAAAACGACCCCAGTAGGCTAAAGAAACTTTTCTCTAAAACGAAAACTGAAAAAAGAGAAAAGGGCAGAGAGAGACACCATTCTACAAACGCGACTGTAGTGAATGGGTGTAATTGCGAAGGAACCTTCGCCTCAAACTTTGAAAGATTATCAGATATAGAGAAATAAGTGGACCTTCAATTATTAAAACTTTACCATACATTCTTTTATGAACAAAAATATCGACGAAGCGTCTTTCTTCGCCTCCTTCGGCTGTATCATTTTTATCCAACCTAGGGAAGAAAAAATTAAAAATAACTCTCCAATTCAAGCAATAACATGTTTTCATTTCATCTACCCGGAACATGTATACTATCGTTAGTAGAAAATAATATACCTATTGTCATTATGTTGAGAAATACCAATTTGATTAGCAACTTTCTTATTTTTATTCTTATTTGTGTAGACGCGTCCTACACGTATACGTGTATCGGATTTACTGTAAAGAAAAAATATATTTAACTTTTTTTTTCATAACACAATAGTTTAGTGAAAATCTAAAATCGGTTTTACCTTCCCACATCATGTATAATGTTTCCTTCAGGTAATTCGTTTTCCTTTTGTTATTTGTTGCTGGAACTAAATAAAATCATTGAGTATAAGGCAATTCAAGTAGTGACTTTTAAATACTCAATTTAATCAAATATTACTTTCGTACTTCAATATCTTTGAAAGTTGTCGGCAAAACATTCTGTAGTGGAGTATAGTTACATCTGAAACACAGCTAAGAATTTATGGAAAATAGGTCGCAATAGTTGCAGTCTGTCAAAAATTGTACAATAATTTTTTTACTGGATAGAACCAAAATCTAAATATTAAAAGTAATTACATTTCAGGCAGCCGAGGTTTGCTTCCTACGTCAAGAACACCCTCAATGGGTGAAAACCAAATAGTCCAACCCCAAATATAAATATAAATGGCATAAATGGCAAATATAAGGTACCTAGTAGTCGGATAGTCTGTAAATGCATAAAAACCTTAGAGTAATAATATACCTAAGATAAAAACAGATAAGTCTGAAATATCGGTTAAAAATCTCAAAATGGGTACAGGTCATAAAAGTTTAAGTAACTTAGTCAAAATACCGGCATGTTGTACTGACAATACATACTGACAGATTTCAAAATTCGAACAGGCCGGCGACAAATATGGGTAGGTTAGGTACCTACCGAGAACGTTGTAAAACAAATTCATTCATATTGCGTAGCTTTGTGGTAGCGTCTCTGATTGTCGTTGGGGAGATGTTGGTTCGAATCCCGATGCGGCATTCTTTTTTTACATAAAAAAGTGATAATTAACAAAATATTATGCTGAGGGAAACTTAAAAAAAAACACAATAAACAATAAAATCGTGCGCAAAAAAAATCTTACTGGGCAATTCCATTTTCGAATGCATTAGGTATATTATCTGCCAAAACACGATTTCTGAAATACAAATATAATAAATAAATTATAACATAATTTTTACTAGATAAATAAAAAAAAAAAAATCGTCTATAATTTCGCATAAGTAAAATTTTCTTAGAAATACGAGATTTTTCTTGTTTATTTCCCATATTTGAAAATTAATATTATTTAACTTATATATATTTTTTTCTAATACGTAAAACAAATTCTCAGAAATTACGTAATTTTCGGTGCCAAACCAGCGACAGGTCTGTATGGCAAGGGCTCCTAATCCCGACTGACCGATGTTGAAAGGCAGATATGATCATTCGAAAGATAGAAAGAGCGCGCCAATGTAAAGAGTGTTTAGAATAAATTGACGTAAGTGACATTTCTATAAATATTAATAAAACACGACATATTTAAGATAGATCAAAAATCTTAACTTGAATGTGTTAAGTAGCATTTAAAGAAACACTATTATTTTTTTCAAACCTATAGCATGTTAAATAACAGAGCAAGCCCGTTTTTTTTTAATTTTCGGAGCATACTTTGGGATTTTTTTCTATCGAGGAAATTTCACATAATTACATGTTCAGCCTGTCGACTGATTATAAATTATCTTCAAAAATGTAAATATATTTTTTGTAAGTGCATAAAACTTCCACTTTTTAAGGAATGTTTGTAATAATCCATAGGAATTCTGTTTTGCAAACCCTTCATCTTCTGTGTCGGGTAAGTATATTTTTCTATATCTGTTTGTACATAATTAGATAAAGAATAGTAAGCAATATTTGTACAGCGTCCTTGAAGTGATTTTTCACAAAAAACGGCGCTATACAAATCATCCAATTATTATAATATAATAAAACACATAAAATTTATTTCCACTTTTATTTTATTTTACCGTAACCGGTTTCAGCTTGTTAAAGCCATCTTCAGACTGGTACGAATTAATCTTAATTCACGGTTTATATACACAACATATGTGGGAGGAGGGGGGAGAGACTACAAGGGATTTATTCTATTATATGGGTTTTCTTTACATTTGTTACTAAGGCGTCTTTGAGCGCCAACTTTCTAATTATTTCATCCCGTTATTATTATTATTATCTGCCTCAACATAATTTCATGGACTTTGGAAAAACGTGGAATCGGAAGACAGCATTTTCGTTACTGGGAAAATGCGTAAACCAGTGATAAGTAATTCAAAAATTGAAGTCCTCCGATACGAGATATCACCACAACGAGAAGAAGAAACCATTTCTTTTGAATTTTTTATCAAAGAGAATAAAAATAAAGGATGTGACATTTTTTCGAAATTAAGTCCGATTTACTCGTAAGTCTAAAGTCACGGTGTTTGAAAGAGAGAGTACGAAAACAGTGTGCAATATAATTGTGAATGGTGAATACTTGAAGCAGGTCTATGACTTTGTATATTTAGGAAGTATGTTTACGATAGATGGAAAGACTGATAGGGATATTGAAAGAAGGGTGAATGCAGGAAACTCCATTAACGGAGGACTGAAAGCGGTTGGCGCTAAGAAAAAGTTCTCCAAAGAAGCGAAGCTAGCAGTCCACAATAGAGTGCTGATACCAGCCCTGATGTATAGCAATGAGCCATGGAATTGGTAGAGGAAGGATGAAAGTAAACTGAATGCCGTAGAAATGAGATCTCTGAGGTGAATGTGTGGTAAAACCATGTATAATCGTATGAAAAATATTGAGATTCGTAAAGAATGGAAGGCTGATGTAAGCGTAATGAGTAAGATTAAAAAAGGGACGCTTAGATGCTTCGGGCATGTAAAGCGAATGAACGAAGAAAGGAGTGTAAAAAGAATATATGGCGCAAATGTGAATGGAAGAAGAAATGGGGGACGGCCGAGGAAGACATGGCACGATTAAGTTAATCAAATACTTGAGTTGGGCCATGTCAGAAGTTGGAATAATAGAAGAGAATATATGAGATGATGTATGAATGTGAATGAAGCAAGGAGTGTATGCTAAGATCGAGCTTTTTGGCGGTTCGTCCTTTCTGCCTACCTCTGAGGGGAAACGACGTGATGGTTAGTTAGTTAGTAAAGTCATTAGAAGGATGTAAAACAGACGTCTAAAACGTTAGGATGAATCAACATTTCAAAGAATAATTAATAGACATTAAAGATTTAATTAGGTGGATCTTTTTCCTTGCCAGTTGCTCCAAATAGAGACATGGCTTGCTGATGTGAATTACTGGAGGTATATTTTGAAATAAAATGTGTTTACACGATTGAAACTTGACGAGTACAAATCGAGCGATAAGTTGAGTATTTTTTTATCATATCAGGAAGCAAATATGTTTCCGTGTTCGTCAATCTTCCGCTCATGATCGTACAACATCATTATTATACAGAATTTTATAAAGTCCGATATAAATCACACAATTTGCTGAATGTTGCGGGAATGGCTAGTCGGGGTTAACTCGCGAATATGGAAAGAAACCCAAGTAATAGTTATTTCTTTATTTAAAGATATCCGCAGTACCCGTCCCCGACGGATATTAATATACTAATATTAACTATTACTACTCATATTAACTATGTTTTATTTCTTACTGACTATAGTATTAAATCAACAGAGCTTTCCGTCCTTTATCCTCAGTAACGCGCATTTCGAAA